>VDFB02375776.1:0-46655 GCA_007258455.2 Sequoia sempervirens | reverse complement strand
GAGGGAGAAACTTCTCATCATCAGATTCATCCTTCTCATTTTTAAACACAATCTCCTTACCTTTAAAATGTTTGACTTTAGCAACAATGAAGGCCATATATTTCTTTCCTTTGGATAGGATAATATTATCAATCATAGTGAAATTTACACATAGTGGTGGCCATTAATAATGATAGGTTTTTCAAATAATAAATCTAGGAGGAATACAAATGAGGCCAGGGGCATTTAGTTCCTAAAAAATCCATAGGAATGAAGGTGATAGAAGGCATAAAATTATTGAATTTTGTCATAGAAGAAAGCTCTAAAATTTAGTAAGCACCATAAATCTACATGTACGTGAAAAAGCATAAATTGTATGGCTATTACAAATAAGTTAGCTAGCTAAAAGTAGTTATAAATAAGGATAATATAAATTAGATTTTTTTTGAAAATATTTTTCCTCTAAAATGATATAGGTCTATATCTCTCAACTCAAAAATATTGAACAATGTATATATGTTTTCTCTATTATAATATAAAGAGATAAATATCCAAGGCTAGAATTTATAAAACATAAAATTAATTGATGATGAATAATTAACTTATTTAATTAAATAAATAAAAATTATTTAATTAATTAGTGAATATGTTTTAGTAATTAATTAAATACTTTTATTTAATTAATTAAAAAAAAATTGATATAGATATTATTGTGATGGTTGGTTAGAATATAAATGTGAATTTTAACTCTCTACAATAATTTAACATAATAATAAATATTTTTCAAAAATAAATTGATTTTCCTACACTTAAATTTTCATTTACTCAAATGTTATTTCTCATAACATTCCCATATCATTTAACAAGATCAAACTAATGGAATGATTAGTATGGATTAAAAGCTATAAACAAAGTAGAATTATGTATATTTTTCTTTTTATTGTATTAAGTTTTAAAATTTAAGGCTTTGATAGAAGAACTTAATAAATTAGTTTAAAATTTAATGTGTATTGGACAATGTATATTGTATAAGATAGAAAGTCTTCTAAATTTTTGTATATATAATTTGAAACAATATTAGAATAAATATATATTAAAGTCAACTTGCAATATTTTAATTGTAGAAAATTATTTCAAATAAAAAATCTAACATTGTGGAATATTTTATTATAATATATAAAACTCGATCATTGCCAAATATAATAATGGATCTCTTATTTGAACCTCAAATATGTGTAAATAGAAATAGACACATAGAAAGCACACAAATCATCCAATAGATAAACATGAATCCTTTTAAATATGAATATAATAGTTTTTAAAAAAAAAAAAACATTTTTTTATACAAAATACAAATATTTGATCAGTAGAGGAGAGGGACCAATAGCCATGTGGGCTAAGTTTGTGAGAATTAAGTAGTTGCATGGAATATCATAGGACCTCTAATTTTTTTTGAAATATGAATTGGCATTGTATCTATTTACAACTAAGGTTTGGAGGTGTGACTCATCACACAACTTGCCACATTGGCACATCTAGTGTGAAGTGTCTTAAGATTATCTTTTAAAGATTAACCAAAACACAATCATGGTATCCCTAATAGTTGAAAAAAAAATGCCATTTTTTGTTCGAATAATAACATATTCTTATTTGAAATATAATTTATATGCAACTTAAATGATCTCAATATCTTTTGGTAACCATAAATATTGTTATCTGTAGCCTATATATGCAACACAAATGCACCAATAATTGAAAACAAAAAAATATATTTGTTGCTAGAAAGAAACAAATTATTACTTAAAATACGTATATTCATCTTTAAATTATGATAAAACTTTTTTGCAACCTTTTACATTTCATGAGAAAACAAAAAGTATTTATTGTTCTAGCCTTTTATATTTGTGATATGACAAACTATTAATATGAAGTACTCCAATGCATATGCATTACCGTCCTAATAGTTGAACACATAAGAGTAGTATTTTTTTCACATAACATCAATACCTATTTAAATAAGCATCTTATTTTATAAAAGAAAGACATATAGTGGATAGTTACAATATTTTATATCAAAGAAAACAATTATTTATTTCACTTGTTAATGAATGTATTTATGTAATTTTAATATAAGACTCATAGGTTCTCATGTTTTAATGTATGGATCCATCTTGACAAACATTTAGTTTTTCTTTGATAAAAGGTCAAAGCCTTGAATTATTTTATATTAATATAAAAACCAAATTGTTATCTTAAGAGTTGCATCAGAAGTACACCAAAAAACTATAACCCTCAAAATCATATGCCCAAAAACAACTCCACAAAACCAAGGGATGGGAACAACCACCAAAACTTAAAGCTGGTTGAACATTCAGCCATTCCATTATACAAGCACCCACCACCGAAAAAGACTCCAGAACCTTTCAATGAACTAATTGCTAACTAGGACAAGACATTCAACACCTCATAGATAACAATTGACAAACATTTATTATTTTTTTATTTATATGTAAAATAATTATTGACAATATATTGTATAAATATATTAAAATACTCAATCTTATAACCACAAGTACTACAGAAACAAATAGACCCCACTCAATATGAAAATCTCAATAATTAAAAGATAGGTAAGCCATTTATCAATCTAATTCCAACTGACATTCCTGCAATTTCCAAGGTCAAAAAAGACAACAACAAACGTTCTCAATGTTTGGTCTTTTCAATGGAAGGGGAAGAGAAGAGCAGGTTAAGAGTGAAAGCGACTGCGCCTGTACTCCACGGTAGTAACAACGCCTCCTGTCCACTCAGCCATTATCATATACAATCTGTGGTTGGTTGGATTTTATGTTATGTATTCCCCACGTTTTCTAGGAAAATAATCTAATAAGAAGACATCGAAAGAAGTTGTTTCAGAACAATACAGTGAGAGACTTGAGGACAGACTTCATTATTTTATGTTATTCCTTATCAGGAGCTAAATCTCATGACTGTGTTAGGGTCTTTTAGGGAAACGATCACATGAAAGAGACAGATTTTTGGATTTAGCATTAAAAATTGGTTTAGATTATAATGAATTTAATATAATTTATACTTTATCAATAAAATATTGTTCAATATTTAAAGGTTTATAGTTTTTAATAGTTAATAATTATAGAAAATTTGTTTTGATATGTAAAGTTAGCTATCAAATTTAAATTACAGTTAGTATTTGTTATTTAAATTTATAATATTTTTGACTTAGTTTACATATAAGTTAAAATGTTGTGATACACATAAAATATCATTTATTCTTTAATTATTTAAAGAGTAGGTTTATGGTTCATCACATTCAAACACACTTTAAATTTAAAAAACAAGTAAGTCAAGGACTCACATTAATTAATTATTACACAATCTTTCTTGTATAAGTACAAAATCTATCACATTAAATAAAAGTATTATTTTAGAGACATATAAAATTTATATCGAACATATGATGTATACACCATGATAACTTGGGCTAGCATTGTTGACATTTTATTCTCCATTAAATACTAATATATTCTCTAATAATCAAATAAGACAGAAGCATGCACACACATTTATATATATTATTATTAATGTTCAATAATCTAACTTAAAAAATACATTCAAATCCAACAAAAGAATAAAATATTAAATCTATTGTAGCAACCATGATTTTGAATATATAATTATAGATCAACAATTCATTTATCATTCATGTAACTATGTCTATGGAAAATTTTTGGGCTAACATAGAACCTACAAATGGAGAAAAGATATCATGACTTATCTCCAACCATAGAAACTAGCTTCCCTATGCATTATATTGGACTGAGATGTGGTTCTATTATTTGATGAAGAGATTGAACATAAGTATTAGGGGGGAGAGAATGTAATGATGAAGAATGAGTACATACATATGTCTATGTTATAGTGTAATTATAGGAACTAGAATAAGTCAAATTTTATAAACTATTTTTTAAGAAATTTCAAATGGTTGATGTTATCTTAAATCATGTCAATAATTCATATGAATTAATGATAATTTTATTTTGGATCTCTTCCCATCCTTTTATACTAATAAATCCTAATACATACATTCATTGATGATTTTTCACAATTTACATTTGTCTACTTTCTTTAGTAGAAGATTGAAGTGTGTGAGCACTCTATTTACTTATATGTTGTTGCAAAGAAATAGTCTAGGTCCTAGGTCAAAAAGATCTATTAGATAGCTAATGGTGTAGCATCATAAATTGTTGACCCTAACAATTTTACATTATATGGACACCCTATTTTACCTATAACATGAATTGTAATAATACTTTATTCATTTTGGGGCCAATTTGATAATAATATATTAAATTCCCTGATACCTTGACTAATTTTGAAAAATTGCACCTAGTCAAAGGTGGGGGCACTCTTGAACTTAGGGTGACCTATTTCAAATTTAGTGCTTTGGTGTAGGTCCTTAGATAGTTAGAAAGATCCTAGGTCAACCTATAATGAAAAAGATAAATTGGAATGCATATATAAACAAGTTTTCTTATCATTTGAACATTAGAAATAAATTATTAACAAGAATATACTATGATTCAGTTATTGCGAAGATATATTAAGTTATTCTATATGTAATAGTGATAGCAATCTATTGTGTTTTTTGGACTAACCTCTTGTAGTTCATCAATTAATTCAAGCATTCATCAAACATCTTTGATGTAACTTATGGTGTGGATATCACTTTGACACAAGTTTCATTCCAAGGTGACATTACCATTTTGCATTTATTGGTTCATTAAATTATTATTATTTGGCCTCTACTAGACCTAGGGTAATCCCTCTTAATCATCATGATTTTCTATCCATGGATGAGGAACAATGAAAATGGTGTTTGAATTAGGCAAGCCCCTATACATTAAAACCTTTCCTCCTTATTTCATGTGTGTAGGCTAGATCTGGGATTTTCGTGAATAATATGTCACAAGAAATACCAAATAGACTATAACCTACCATGTAAAGTTTGCAAATCCCAAAAAAATATCTTTTCTATTTTAGGGCACCACTACCATTGATTTTCAAAATTCAAGCCTAATTTTTCATCACAAGTTCCTCTTTGTCTCCACTTTCCAAATTTATAATTGTTCCATTAGTTTTTTCATCATTGTTATAAATTATATTTTTAGATTTAGGATTTATGTCAAATAGGCTTTTTTAAAATAAACATAAAAATTATCCTCTTTGCAACTCAAAAGAACCAAATCCTAGGAGATTGGTTCTCCTTGGTTTGTGTTCGAATGTAGAAACAAGAAAAAAATTTGATGCTTGTTAATCTACTTGTTGGATCTAGAATCTCTTTTCTTACATCACATTTTGGTGAACCAAACATTTCTTACACTTGTAATTTTTTTATTTACATAGCATAAAATTTTGAAAATTGATCACAAACCTAGGTTATTTGAATGTATTGTTATTGACATCCACCTTTTAATTGTCAATGTTAATCTTTTGTATTCAAGATTGTTTAGTACACATTAAACACCTTGGTGAATTTAATTTAGCGTAAAATTGCAAAAATAATTTGAATTCAATTGCATATTTTTAGATCCAATTTCCCTTGTCTAGGATAGAACTAAGTTATTTCATTTTAAATTTCAAATGTTGCATGTTTATTTTAAAAATTTAGAGAATTTAAAGTATTTTGTTCCTTGTAGAAACATAAATTTAAACACATTTTACCACATTTTCATTAGCATATTATTTTTGTCATAACCTCATACCTCCTAGGGGAAATATGTTGTAAGATGGTGTGTCCCTTGGTCTTCCTTATCCAACACAACACTTGGGTTTGTGACATAGTTTAACCGCCTTTTGTGGATCTTATCTGAAGCTTGTTTTAGGCATTGACAGGTCAACCTTTTGGTGCAATGACAAGTCCAACAAATTGGTATCAAAGTTGGTCACAGGTTCAAACCCCTTGCTTGTGTTGGGGGAGATTGTTGCAATATGGTGTGTCCCTTGGTCTTCCTTGTCCAACACAGTGCTTGGGTTTGTGACATGGATTAACCGCCTCTTATGGATCTTATCTGAAGCTTGTATCGGGCATTGAAAGGTCAACCTTTTGGTGCAACGATAAGGCAAAAACACTCACTGGTGTAGTTGATTCCATCCATCAACTCCTTCAAATGATTAAAATCCCTAATTAATGCTTTCATGTGCTCCTAATAATCAAATTAGAGCATATTTTTTTGAACTTTGTTTGTTCTCAGATGTGGGTTTTTACAACAAAAACCATTAGAATATCACACACCTATGCATGTTTCTGGACTACTAAAACATTGATTTATAGCCTAGGGTGACCACACCCCTTCCTAGTCAATTTCACCTCAATTTTTTGTGTGAAACCCTACTCTATGATCTTTGTCGAGATTTGGTTCCTATATCTAACAACATTTCTTAAAATTTTGTAGAATAGAAAAAAGTATGCATTTTCCTTGCTTGATTTGGGAATAATTAATGATGAATTAGACTTAACATTTCCTTTATTTAATGTTGTAATGTGATCAACACAAGGTCTTGGGCCCTTGTGAATCAATAAGGATTTTTATGATGCCTTGCAAAAGTGTTCTGAAGTTTTGTAACACACCTTCATGCTTTTATAAGATCTTATTAATATATTTCACCTAAACACCCTATTTTTATCATTTACTAAGCCTTATTTCAAAGTTTTGTAACAAAATTTTAGACTTTTCTAGGCTTTTCATTAATAATTTGACCTTTCTTATGCTTTAATTCACCCCATTTTATGTCTATAGGCCTTACTTAAGTGTATTTTTGAGAATAAACCCGATAAACAACATTTAAAATACTTAATTTCTGACACCCACTTAAAATTTCTTGAGTGGGACCTATTTACCATTAGGGATGAATGACTCCCCTTTGGCTCAAAAATCAAAATGAATTCATAATTCTGGTGGGTTATTATTTTATAAGACCTAAGGTTGGCCTGTGATGTGGTATTTTTGGTAATTATTGCATAATTGTGTATAAATATAGGGTTTTCCCTTTCATTTCACCCCTATTAATTCATTCATCATTCATTATCCATCTCAAGTCAAGCAAGCTAGGGTTTCAACATTTTAAGTCATCAAGATAGTTTTTTAAGGCATTCAAAGGTAGTTTCTTCATCTATTGTCGTAGCAATTCAAGGCCCATCATCATGGAAAGGTTATAATTCCATTATTTCATGTTCATGATTCATCTTATTTCTTCATTTGGCTTAGTTACCTAAACAGGGTTTGACCAAGGAAAACCTCCCTAACATTCAACACTTTTGTTCTATTTCTTTATGTGGATGTAGATTTAGGTACTTTGAAGGCTTAGGGATCATTGTAGAATAGGTTGCAAAATTGTTGAAGTCATCTCATTATTGGCTAGGTCAAAATATCCACAGAAGGTCACTTATAGTGCTAGAAATTAGGTTTTTTGATCTAGACACAAGTGGAGAAGAAAAAAGAGCAGAATGAGAGCTTCAGATTCCACTTTTGGGTTTTTAGAAAAGCCAAAGTGGACCCATACACCATTAGTGGCGTATGAGTCCCACTGTTCATTTTTTTCAGAGATTTCTGTAGATTTAGATACCCATTTTGCTGAAATAGGCTCTAGTATAGTTTTCCAGATCTGGGACTGATTCAGCTAGAATGGTGTATGAGTCCTAGTAGGTCAAAATTTTAGAATCAACAACATTTTCAGTCCTCATTCCAGTCTTCAACACATTTCTAGGAGCACACTTCCAGTTTTATAGTTTTCTATTTTGTTTCATAGTCATTTCTAGGTCATTTAGCATATGTTTGCATACTACACTGTGTTTTCAAACATTTCATGTTTTCCAAGTTTGTACTTGGTGGTCAACCCCTCATTCAGCCTTTTCTAATCCCAAACCCTATCCTAGGATATCCTATAGTTAGCTCTCTCATATCCTTCATTGGTTTGAGGCCTCTACGATATTCTTGAATGTGAGCATTGTGAAATTGGATCCCTTTTCGTTCATTCCCCTTTTGTGTGAACAAGGAAGTTTTGCATCCTTTTTCAGTATCCACATTTTTGGTGAACCCAAATTTTGAACATAATAATTCTGATTTGGAGTCCCTTATCATTCCTAGATCTAGCTCACATTAACTTTGCATTAGGGTTTCTAAAATTTTTCATTAGTGAAAGTGCATATAGGTTGCATTTTTGCATCTCAAATCATTAAAAAAATCTAAAATTCTACATTTACATCTTAGGTCTACATCATACAGCACATAAAACATAAAAATCAATCAAAAAATTAAAAAAAAACTAAAAAATATCCCCACAGGGACACATTCACCACCTAGAGAGAATCAGCCCCTTTACACCCCTAAAACTACCTCTTACAACACTAAAAACCCTGTTTCTACAATTTTGTTTGTTTCCATTACCTACTTGTATCAGTTGGCTAAGTTTCTATTAGATGCATTTCATTAGATCTAGCTTAAACTAGCTCTTCATGCATTGCTCAATTTCAAATTTGCGTTTCCAACATTTCATCTTTTAGGTTATTGCATAATGTAATCAGCAAATTACCTTGTTTCTAATCTGAAAATTACATTTAAAATTTTCACTTTAAGTCATTATATTGTGCTTTATTTACTTTCTCATGACAGCATGTGTTCTCTTCAAGCATTTGGTGTTTCTAGCATATCAAGTGGCTTGTATGATTCTATTTTTCATGGACATAATCTTGGACAACAAAGTAGAACTTTTGATAAGCATGTTGCATACCCTCCTAGTACCTACCAAATTTTTAAGAATGTCATAGCATGAGAGGATGCAAGTGTCGACAATCGAAACAATCATACTTGTTTTTCTCCCAATACCTCTCATATTAGTGATGAAGGTATCTTGGTGAAAGAAGATACAAGCATTGAGAGTCTTGATTGTCCCTCTCCCTTGCCCCCTTTGGAAGATATTAGACAACAAGAAGACGAGATAATAGAAACATTTCTAAACATCACCTTATCTAGTCTCCCTAACCATAACAATCAAAATTGTCCTTCTAATATCCATCCTCTATGCAAAGATGATAGGTTGGTGTTAGAAGATATACTTATTAAGAGTCATGGGAATCTTGTTCCTCCCTTCCCTAATGCTCCTACCATTTGGGACAATCTATTTGAAAATCATAGTGGTCCTTCTCTTGATGCCTCCCCTACTTGTGATGAAGCTAGTTTACAAAGTCTAGCCATGGAATGTGGTGAACATATTACAAGCTCTCCTACTAGGGTAGATAATATGGAACAAGTCAATGAGACCTTTGAAAAAAATGGAAATCACATAAATCCTTCTCCTAATATCCCCACTCTTTCTAAACAAGACAATCCAACCATTGATAACTCCTTTACTTGCAATAAAGTTATTTTGGAAGAACCAAGAATTGCACGTCAAGAATAGTTTCCTTGTAGTTCAATTAACAACTCTCCTCCTAGGGAGGATACCATAGTGCAACAAAAGATTTATAATGACAATAATGATATGGGTATGTGCAGGATCATGATGGGCCAAAAAGTGGCTATATGATCAAAATGTATAGGGTATGTGGCTAACGACATTTTTATTACCCAAAATTGATGAAACAAAAAATGGCTTTTAAAGGAGATTCTTAGCTTAAAACCAATATAAATTATGCTTTACTTTGAATTTAATAAGTAATTATTTTTTTGCTATTTGAATTATGACTAAAGTCTTGATTAATAGGTTGATTGAAAAACATCTATAACTTTCAAACAATATCACATTTTTTGAATCTAAAACATGCATCACATTCTATGCTTCACATAATATAGGATTAGAAAAAGAAAAAAATAATTTCATCAAGTTTTGACCAAGTTAAGGTAGTCAGACACACGAGTTTTAATATTTTTTAAAAGTTGTAATAAAAAATTCATAATTAATTATTTACTTGGAAAAAAATTATAAAAAGATATGCATCACATTAGGAAATGAGTCCTCTACTTATATCTAAAATATTATAAAAATATATTATCATTTTATTATTGTTAAGGTGGTCAGACAGACACCTACTTCTTATTTTTTCCCTGAAATTTAAGTATTGTTATATTGAAATTTCAAATTTTCACCAAATAGATTTATGTTTCAAAAAATAAACCTAGGATTTTAGAAACTACATTAAATTTTCTACAAATTTTATTCTTACATATTTTTGAAATAATATAGATAACTTATACAATTTTTTACGTCAAGTTGCTTAACTCTAATTTTTCTGAATTTTTTTCCACTTAAGGGCCTATTTTTTCCATGATGATCCTGCACATACCCAGATAGTGTCTTTAGAAGAAGATTATGATGAAACATTCAACTCTCCTTCACTAAGGGACATTTATATTAATCAACTTCAAGTCATCCTTTACCCCCCTTCAAGAAAACCTCCAACTCAAAACAAACCCGAACTTATCCTTTACCCACCTAAGAACAATGTTTCACAACAATTGAGTCATAATACCATTGCTCATACATGTATAACACTAGAAATAATCCTCAACCACCACAACCAACCCTGGCACACTTACCTTTTCCTAATCCTATCCTACCTAACCCTATCTTACATGTTCCTCCTCGTGGAAAGGAGTATGATCTTGTCGAGCGACTTAAGAATACTCCTAGACTATGATATCATTATGGGACCTTATTCAAGCATCCCCTCACTACCAAAACATGATTCAAACAACCTTACAACAAGTTCCTATACCTTCTAATGTGCAACCAAAGGACATAGCAACCATGATTCAATGAATAAATGTTGACATTTTTTTCCACCAAAGTGAACTCCCCTCTTTGGAAGTGTAGAAAAAATGATGCTTTCATGATCATAGCTCAATACAAATGAAAAGGGATAAAGAGAACTCTTGTAGATGTTGGCTCTTCCCTTAATGTGTGTAGTGTGAGCCTTTTGGATTGGCTTAGCATTGATAAATCAAACCTTCAACTTGATTAGACTTTATCTATTAAGGGATTTGATAATGTCAAAAAGAACCACTCATTGTGATTACTTTACCTCTTACAGTTGGGACGACCACATTGGAAACAAAAATCCATGTTATGCCTCATGAAATTTCATAAAATCTTCTCTTGGGTAGACCATGGATTTAAGTAATGAATTGGGTGCCTTCTCTTCTTCATCAAAAAATGAAATACATCTACAACAACAAAGTGTACACACTTGATGCTGATCCTAAGCCTTACAGTGTCTTACAACTTGAGAAAAACAAAGAGAATCCCTTGACAACATTAACACCAACCACACAAGTGGAACCCATGCAACAAAAGGACAAGGAAATACACATTGAAAAAGTTACAAATCTATTAGAAGGTGATTGGGGTTCCTTAAATTTTGAACATACATTCATGGGTGAGTAAAAGATCATAAACAAAGATTCAAATAAGGGAAACGAAAAAGCAGTCATATCAAGAAAAAATTTAGACAACCCTTTGAAAGCATCTACCTCAACCACTTTTGAACTCAAGACAACAAATTACACAATAAACTTTGAAAAACTGAACAATGAACAACCACATGATCCAAAAGCAATGAAAAGCTTTATGGAAAAGGTTATGAACTTATGAAACATCTTAGGTATAGTGGAAAAGGATGTGGTGCTAGAGAACAAGGTATCCACAACCCTATAGGGCCTAACACTCAAGAAAAAACTCATGGTTTTGGTTATTTTCCTTTGATAGAAATAGACAAGCCTTAACTTAACATCAACACTTTCACAAATGATTCTTCTAAAATGACTTTAACAATAATGCATCTTGAATTGATATACGTTAGTAGTCTTGAAAGTTATCCTTTGTAAGAAATGAAACAACCAAAGAAATCTTCGCTTAATGTCAATTTCATCTCACAAAACACTAATGATTTTAGTTTGCTAGATTTTACATCCTCTTGCAAAGGAGAGACAAAAATCTCACAATCTAAAGATTCTTGTGTAAGTATGACATCTTGTACTAAGCAAGAGGTATCTTTGTCACAAATTACAGGAACACCTTCTACCATTGATCTAGAAGTTATCTTGTCGAGACTACTCAAAGATCACTTGATATCTCTTCCTCCAATAAATTTAAAGGAACTCTATTACAAGGCTTCATTTTGTGCATATCATAGAGTTCATGGTCATGTTACTAATGAGTGTAAGTATTTGAGTAGTAAAATCCAACACCTTAAGGGGTTTGGTGCTCTCCCTTATGTGGGGGCACATAAATACTCTAATTGATACTACTTTTCAATCTACCATGCATCTTATCAATCATTTTGGCTCATCCTTGTCCTACACTAAGTGGGGGAAAGGGGTTAGATAGCCTTGTCCTCATATGTCACTTGTTGTCTCTTTTGGATAGTTGATCATCTATCCTAAATATATATGGGAAAGCTTGGGATGTGGATGGCATGCCTTAAGTTGGCTCACATGTGACATACTATCTTTTTCATGATGTAACTTGTTGGAAACATATGACTTGGCATAGGGATTTCTGAATAAGCCCTCATATCTTTTTCTACTTTAAAGTAATTTCTCACAGTAATGGTATTAGCAACTATTTTAAAGTGGGGGCATACATCGACACTCATATTTCATTGCACAATTTTTATTTCTTCTTTCGATATGTCCTTTTCATGGTGGTGTCATTGGGTTTGATTCCCTCCAAGAGCGTGATATTTCTTTTGACTTTTCCTCTCTTGGAAATATTAGATACAATGTTCTCGAAGATGAGACCTTGCATTTATCCTATCTTGGAAACATTAGGCACAATGTTCCCTAAGATGAGACCTTGCACGAACAAAGCAAAATCCCCTTTAACAAAATCTTTACATGGCATTCAAAAGCATTTACAAAAATATTTTCATTGTGGCACCTTATTAAAGTTATCAGGAGGTATAACTTTGGTATGGTTTGAGTGGGAAGCCCATTCCAAGGATTGATTTTTCCCCATAGCCACTTGTGTGCATGTGAGTTCATACCAACCATAAGTGTATGTTTCTCACCTTTTAGGACTTCTCACCCAACAGACAGCCAAGAGTTCCATCACCCCAGAGTTAGTATGCATTTTTTAACAAACAACCTAGATCTAATCCACATCATGTTAGACAAATGATCGAAGCTTGATCCACCCTTTTATTGTTGTTCTTCTCTTCCTTTTAGTTATTTCCATTGCATGATTGTGTATCTCATTTTGTTGAATACCATACAATATTGTGCATGTATTCTTGTGCTTATGTTGGTTTGAACTAGGATCTTGTATCCTGGCAGCTTGACCACCTCCTTCATCTTTACTATCCTAGACCATCTGCATTGGTGCGATTGGACCCCTCTTAAATGTCCAATTTAGTGTGACTTTGAAGCAAGTTCATCCTCTCACTAAAGTGGGGGATAAATGTAGCGTAGAAAAAAGTATGCCTTTTCCTTGCTTGAATTGGGAATAATTAATGATGAATTAGACTTAACATTGCCTTGATTTATTGTTGTAATGTGATCAACACATTCACATTAGGTCTTGGGCCATTTTGAACCAATAAGAGTTTTTATGATGCCTTGCAAAAGTGTTGTGAAGTGTTGTAACACATCTTCACACTTTTCTATTATATTATTAATATATTTCACCTAAACAACCTCTTTTTATCATTTACCAAGCCTTATTTCAAAGTGTTGTAAAGTGTTGTAACAAACTTTCACACTTTTCTAGGCTTGTCATTAATAATTTGACCTTTCTTATGCTTTAATTCGCATCATTTTATATCTACAGGCCTTACTTATGTATTTTTGAGAATAAACTCAATAAACATTATTTAAAATACTTAATTTTTGACACCTACTTAAAATTCCTTGAGTGGGACCCATTTGCCATTAGGGGCGAATGAGTCCCCTTTGGCTCAAAAATCAAAATGAACTCAAAATTCTAGAGGATTATTATTTTCTAAGACCTAAGGTCAGCCTGTGATGTGGTGTTTTTGGGAATTATTGCTTAATTGTGTATAAATATAGGGCTTTCCCTCTCATTTCACCCCTATTCATTCATTCATCATTCATTATCCATCTCAAGTCAAGCAAGCTAGGGTTTTAGCATTTTAAGTCATCAATATAGTTTTCTAAGGCATTTAAGGGAAGATTCTTCATCTATTGTTGCAGCAATTCAAGGCCCATCATCATGGAAAGGTTCTAATTCCATTATTTCATGCTCATTCTTAATCTTATTTCTTCTTTTGGTTTAATTACCTAAATGGGGTTTGACCAAGGAAAACCCCTAATCCCTAACATTCAACACTTTTGTTCTATTTCTTTGTGTGGTTGCAAATTTAGGTACTTTGAAGACTTGGAGATCATTCAATAATAGGTTGCAAAATTTTTGAAGTCATCTTGTTATTGGCTAGGTTAAAATATCCACAAAAAAGTCACTTACAATGTCAAAAATTAGTATTTTCGATCTAGACACTTGGAAGAGCAGAAAGAGTAGACTAAGAGCTTTAGATTCCACTTTCAGGCTTTCAGAAAAGTCAATGTGGAATCATATGCCATTAGTTGTGTATGAGTCCTGATGTACATTTTTTTAGAGATTTATGCAGATTTAGATACCCATTTGACTGAAATAGGCTTCAGTACAATATTCCAAATCTAGGACTGATTTGCTTGTAATGGCATATGAGTCCCAATAGGTCAAAATTTCAGAATCAACAACATTTCCAGTCCTCATTCTAGTCTTCAACACATTTCTAGGTGCACACTTCCAGTTTTACAGTTTTCTATTTTGTTTTATAATCATTTCTAGGTTATTTAGCATATGTTTTCATACTACACTGTGTTTTCAAACATTTCATCTTTTCCAAGTTTGCACTTGGTGGTGAACCCCTCATTCATCCTTTTCTAATCCCAAACCCTATCCTATGATATCCTTTAGTCATATCTCGCGTATCCTTCATTGGGTTGGGGTCTATAAGATATTCTTGAATGAGAGCATTGTGAAATCGGATCCCTCTTCATTCCCCTTTTGTGTGAACAAGGAAGTTGCACATCCTTTTTCGGTGTCCACAAATTTATAGATTTTTTTGTGAATTTTATATTTTTCCCCTAATTCACCAAATTCATTCCATTACACCTTTCAAAGGGAAAATGACATAACAAATGTGTTCTTTTCAAAAAAAAAAAAATCATAGAAAAATATTTGGTTTGAAAAAAACAATTCAGACCTCCACCCCAAACCCCATTCCATTTCATTAAAAGAAATATATAGTGACCATCAATCAAAAAAAAAATTCTTACACCTATCTTAACTTTTCTAGATCAGAACATAACCTTTTATGTGCATGTGGATGCATCTAAAATAATAATAAGAGAAGTGCTATCTCAACCCAAAGGAAAAATATATCATCACATCACATTTTCTAGTAGATAATTATAAAAATAAGAGAATAACTATACCACAATATCTAATGAGAAGAACTAGTCATGGTTTACGCATTATAAAAAATAAAACATTATTTGTTATCTACCCTGTTTACTTTCTTCACAAACCATAAACCTTTAAATATTTGTTGAACGAACCTATCATATAAGGTTGGATATGTAGATGGATACTTCCATTTCATTTTGACATTAAAATAGTGGCAATAGCTAGATATAATAACAAGGCTCATGAATATCTATCCAAGATAGAAAGATGAGAGGAACCAAAGGATTAGCTAGAAGTTCTCCCTAGCACACATCTATTTAGAGTGAATGTGGTATCAAAAAAATTACATGATATTTTTATACTACTATCTGTAGTGTAGAAAAATGTACTCTACATTTTCACACTATGTTTGCATCCCCTTAATTAATTGGACTTAATTAACCTCATAATTTTCTAAATTATGCATTCCTGAGCCTTATTATTCCCATTTTGTGAAAAGGATATCAACATTAAACAAATGCTAATATTATTTTAAACACCTTGGAAATTATGTGTCCTAGATTTAGGTCCCAGGACCCATTTGCCCAAGGGTGAATGGGTCTTCCTTAAGTGTCAAGACCCAATTTCTAATATATTTTTGGTAGCACTTTAATGATTCAAATTCAAGTTTCAAATTTCGTCTTATAGAATCTATTTTTGTGGGAAATTAGATAAAAACCAATAAATACATAGTAATTTTATCAATTCAAGCATAGCATTCATAATCAAAAGATCACAAAAGAAAATATTATTTTCAAGAGCATTGAAGAGAAGATTTATCAGTCATCTAAAGTAGAAATCAAGATCATATTATCTTGTCAAAGTTATGTGTGTTCATATCATGTTTTGGAGCTAACATTATGATGTAGGTTTCAAGCATTCAAGAAAGCATTCAAGCATCAAATGAAGAAATTATTTAAGCCAATTCAAGAAAGATCCAATCCTAAGAGAGATGTGTTGGACTTGAGTCCTCTAAGGACAACCATTAAGAGTTTCGTGAGTTGTGACATAAATTTGTTCATTCATCAATACATTTCATTTTTTATTATCTTTTATCATCAAGGTTTAATTACCAAAATGGGGTTTGACCAAGGAAAACCCTTTTTAACCCAAAAATAAACATTTTTACCTCTCTTTGTGTGTATATATTTATAGGTGAAGAAGGATTGAAGATTGATCAAAAGTGCAATTTTATAAAGTTGTTAAAGTTGTCATCAAAGTTGTCGTCAAATTTGTTAAGCCATATAAACTCATTTGCATAATTTATTTTTGGCTTTCCAAAAATGGAATCTGGTGGAATTGAGAGTGTGGATCCAAGACTAGAGGACTATGAAATCAGATTTTCGATCCCTATATAGACATCCATTCACCCTAGGGAAAATCTATCCCAGTAGGACACTCAACAACCATTTTTGGTGATAGGTACACATCAATTTATCCTTATCAGATCTACCAAAAATTCATAGGTTTTTTTTGTGCTATCCTTTATTTCAACCCTTTTAGTTTTACATTACATAGTTCAGTTCATTAGGATTTTTACTTTTATCTCCCCAAAGTGCATTTTAGTCATGTATTGACAAAAAATATACTCCCTTCTTGGAGGTAGGGAAATTTCTCATTTAATCTGGACCTATTTTAGTACCCTTGCATTAATTACCCTTTAAATCATCATTAATAAGCCCCTCAAACCCTTTATTTTAGATCTTGAGGCTTATTTCAGCTACATACCCAACAAAATCATCAAAAACACTTAAAATTTTAACAACCCACCTTGAAAATCTAGGGTGGGACTCATATGACGCCTTGGGCATATGAGTCCCCCTAGGTGGGACCCATAAGCCAAGGCTAGCATATGAGTCCTATTTGGGGATTTTTTAGGGTTTGAGTGGGAAAATCAATATTTTAATTCAAATTTTTGGTTGATGTCAGGTTTTGAGATCTGAATAACAATAAATTAGGTGTTAATTCCTATATAATCAAGCTTCTAAGTCATTATTTCATTGAAGCAAGCATTTTTTAGAGAAATTTCAAGATCCAAGCATTCAAGAGTCTTCAAGCATTCTTTCACAAGATCATTCAAGTTTCAAAAGCAAGAAAAGTTGAAGTCTTGGAGCAACATTAAAGTGTTTTTGTAGGTCTTCAAGCTCACTTTCATTCAAGATCTAGCATTTTCAAGGGTTGATCATGGTTGCCTATGGTGAATCATGATGGATTCTACGTTGGGGAGATGCGACTAGCAATAAAACCAAGCCTAATGAATTGTTTCCTAAGTGATCACATCCTCCATTATCACTCTACATTCAACCTAAGGAAGGTACAAGCATTACTAGTGCTTATTTGGGTCATTAGATATATCTCAAAGTGAGTCATTCATCTTCATGGTTCATTCATGAATCTCATTCTTGCACATTAGAATAGGGATGTGCATTGTGTTTCAAATTTCCTAATCTTAGACATACTTAGGGTTAGGCTTCATATTGAACAAAATATTTTTGGGTATGTGGGGACTCTTACAATTCTAGGGTTTTCAACCTAAAAGGAGAGAGGTACCAAAAATATTAATGTCTCACTCAAGAACAAACCCTTGAGATTCCAATGGAAATGATACTGAAATCTGTCAAAGGGGAATGTCCTTGATGCTAAAAACTAGTAAAAGGAAATAACTACTAATGTAAAACTAAGAAAATGCAAGATGTTTGAAAAAAATTTGTAGTATGCAAAAAGACCTAGAAAATGACTTAGAAATGAAAATAAAGAAAAAAAAAAGCTAAAAATTAGAGAGTGTGCACTTGGAAATGTGTTGAAGATTATAAAGAGCTCTAAGATTCTAGAAATGGTAATTTTTAAGTCTGGTGGGACTCATTCACCATTCTTGGTGAATCAATCCCAGTTATTGAAAAATACACCAGAGCCTCTTTCATCCAAATGGGTATCCGAATAAGCAAAAATCTCAAAAAAATAGGTATAGTGGGACTCATACACCACTAATGGTGTATTAGTCCACTCTGACTTTTCTTAAAACTTGAAAGTGGAATCGGAAGCTCTTGACTTGCTCTTTCTGTTCCTCTAGGTGTCTAGATCTAAAACCTTGATTTCTGGCACTATAAGTGACTTTTTGTGGATATTGTGATGTAGCCAATAAGGAGATGTCTTTAACAAGTTTTCAACCTATTTTTCAAATCTCTCCAAGCCTTCAAAGTATTCAAATCTGCAATCACACAAGAAATAGAACAAAAGTGTTGATTGTTAGGGCATGGGGGTTTTCCTTGGTCAAACCCCTTTTAGGCAATTGAACCAAAATAATGAAATAAGATAATAAATCATGAAATAATGAAATTAGAGACTTTCCATGATTATAGATCTTGAATGGCTAGAACGATGGATGAATAATTTTCCATTGAATGTGTTAGAAATGATTTTGAAAGCTATCTTGATGACCTAACCCTAGCTTGCTTAACTTCACAACATGAATACCTTATGATACTTGGATGAAATGAGGGTTTGGAGACTTATTTATATAGGCAACCCACTCAAATTCCTGTTAATTCGATCCCACAAGCTGACATTGAAGAAAATTAAACTTAAAACATAATTTTTCCTACTCAAAAATTAAAAAAATGGCCCAAATGGGACTCATTCACTATCCTGGGTGAATGGGTCCCACATGGACTCTTTTTCTAGCTAGGATGTCAAGAAGTGAAGAATTTTAGTTTTTATGTTGAAAGGTCAATGGGAAAGTGTGATTAAAGGGTAATTAGGGATAAGGACATAAAGTTCAATGGGAAAGTGTGATTAAATACACTTTATAACATTAAAATTAGGTACCAATAGCCTAGAAAGGCACAAGATCCAATGTGAATGTGTAAAAAACATTACAACACTAGATTAAAACTAGGTTTAATTTACAAGCCTTCTAGATTAATGTGAAAATGAAATTAAATATATTTTATAACATTGAATTAAGGGGAAAATAGGTCCATTAGCCTTCAATGCTTAATAAAAGTCTAGAAAATTATGAAAGTAATTTACAATACTTTACAACACCTTTACAAGACATCAATAAATTCATTTTATTTAGTTTGCAAGGGCCCAATACCTAATGTGGATGTGTAAAACACCTCACAACACTAGATCATGGTGAAATAAAGTCCAATTTATCATTAATTATTCCTAAATCAAGCAAGAGATACTTTTCTCTATGCTACATTTAGCCCCCACTTTAGTGAGCGGATGAACTTGCTTCAATCTCACACTAATGTATACATTTGAGCAGGGTCCAATCGTACCAATGTGGATGACAAAGGATGATAAAGATCAAAGGCATCAGTCGTGTCCCCAGGATCCAAGATCCTAAGTCAAACCAACATAATCACAAAAGGACATGCACAAGGTGTGTAATATGCAACAAAACAAGATACACAATCATACAATGACAATGACTAAAAGAAAAAGTGAAATAATTGATCGGATCAAGCTTCGATCATTTGTTGAACATGATTTGGATCAGATATAGGTTGTTTGTCCAAAAAATTCATACTCACTCTGAGGCAAAAAAACTCTTGGTTGTCCACCGGGTGAGAAGTCATGGCTGGTATGCACTCACACACATGTAAGTGGCTATGGGGAAAGTCATGCCTTAGATCGGGCTTCACGCTCAACCATACGAAAGTTATACTTCCTGATAACTTTGATAAGGAAACATAATGAAAATGATTTTGTAAATTCTTTTGAATGTCATGTAAAAACAAATTTAAAGAGGACTTTTCTTTGTTCATGTAAGGTCTCTTCTTAGGGAACATTGTGCCTAATTTCTCCAAGAGAGGACAAGTCAAAGTGTCAGATCATTGCCCATGGGATGCCTCATTCGCATAATGCCATGTCAGTAGTTTGTACACTCTTGGATGGTATCAAACCCATTGACACCACCAGGAAGAGGACACATCACAAGAAGAAAGGAAAATACTGCCATGATTTTTTTCCAAAAGATGTCATCTATGTATTCCCCCACTTTAAATCAGTTGCTACACCAACACTGTGAGCAATTGCTTTAAAGTAGCCAATGAAAGAAGACATGAGAGCTAACTTTTAAATACCTATTCCAAGTCATATGTTTCCAAATTGAGCTAGATCATGAATAAGTATGTCACATGCGATCCAACTTGAGACATCTCAATCACATCCCAAGCTTGCTATTTTTTGTTCATGAAAGGTTAACGACTAGCCAAAAGAGACAATGAAAAGTGACATATGGGGATAAGGATTCCTAACCTCTTTCCCCCACTTAGTGTAGGACAAGGATGAGTTTGAAATGGATGATGATATGCCACTCCTTGCAATAGTGAGTATGTTCTGATCCTATAACTATTACATGGAAAGGATCAACAACTAATGCTATTTATTTTGATAAGTAAACAATGTTTCTGCTTGATACATATTTAATGAGATGTCTATCAGTTTAGGATGTACCAAGGTTAAAGTTGTCTTGGAAGAATTTTTTTTGATAGAATTGAAATTAGATGAAGTTTTATGAACATTTGAGGGACAATGACCACGATCATTAGGCTTTATAGCATCACATTCTTTTTCAAGTTGTTGTAGAAGTCCAAAACGTCTTCCAAAAATTTTTGTCACTTTTTTTGGATTTGGTGGTTGTTCAATTGCCTCAAAGTTTGTCTTGGATGTTGTTGATTTTAAAGTGGTTGAAGTGGATGTTTTTTACATTACCTCTTTTTCACTTCCCTTTTTATATTCTTTTTTTATGATCATGTATTCCCCATGGATGTAGAAATCAAATCAAAGGTCTTTGAAGCCTTTATCAATAACTTTGTGGCTTCTTTAATTTTATTTTTCCTTTCTATATTTATTTTCTTGGTACTGATCATAGCACATGTTACCCATTTTTTTAGGAGTACAAGTTGACTTGTCATATAATCCTAACATTTTCTTCAAGGCTTGATCCATATCAAGCAATTCAGGATGTTTCAGAGTGGTTGATTTTTGGTTTGGACATGATAGTGTTGATGTTTTCTTGCAGCATGAGACCTTCCCTATTAGGTGAGTTTTTAGGTGAACTAAAAACTAGATGTTCATGACATTCAATGTTTGTTTCTTCAATATTGACTTCATTGCATGTAAGGGAATGATCCATCGCTAGATTTTCTTTCTTGGAAATGATGGTTTTGTTTGGTCAATAATGTTTTCGTCGTGATTCTCATGAATGGGATCTTATAACACCATTAAATCTTCTTCACCAATACGAGAGATATTTGGAGAAGGGGAAATTTGATTATTTTGATTGTCGATGATTGTATTGTTTTTCTCTAAGGTCTCATTCTCTTGTTCAATAGTATTTACCCTAGTAGGAGAGATTTTAGGAAAGTGACAAACAATAGGTTCATCACATTTCATGGTTGGATTTGATAAAGTAGCTTCATCACTCCTAGTAGAGGCATCAAGAGAAGGATAACTAGGAGTTTCATGGCTACCAATGAGTTATTTTTTTTGTTCAAATATTTATTCCCAAATGTTAGGGGCATCAGGAAAGGTAGGAATAAGATTCTCATGAGTCTCGATAAGGATATCTTCTAACACTAAACTATCTTCTTCATGTCTAGAGAAGATATTAGGAGAAGGAAGGTTTTGATTATCATGATTATCTATATTTAAATTCCCATGTCCTATAATGTCTTCTTGAGTAGGAGAGGTAGGATTTTCATAGCTCTCAACTATCAACGTATCCTCCACACAAATGTGTTTTTCATGATCATTCACGATTGTATCCTTATTCACTAAAGTAATTTCACAAGTAGGGGAGGTATTGGTAGATGAATGGAGACTAGGTAAAGTGGTGGCCATGATTTCATCTTCGTGTGTCAGAATGTCTTTGCAAGGGGGAGGAGGAGGAAGACAAGCAAGACTTTCATGATCTTCAATGATTGTGTCTTCTTTCATAAAGATACCTTCGTCACCAATGGGAGAGATATCGAGAGAGGAAAAATCATGATTATCATGATTATCGATGCTTGCATCCTTTTGTGTCAAACCTTTAGTGGATGATGTTAGTGAGAGGAAGTCCTTGAGGGATTCATCTAACATGTCTAATTCATCACTACTAAAGGGCTTTAGATGATATGGTTTTTCTAAATTAAATCATTTTTTGAATTGTTTATTTTGATGTTTTTAGTTTTTTATTGTCATTTTCTAATGAATCTAATCTAAACGAACTAGGAACTAATGCTGAAAATGAAAATTGCAAAAATCTAATGCTATCCATTATTTCCATGAATGTATACAATGCTTATTTCTAATGATTTAAATGTAATAGAAGCTATGGAAACTTAAAATGCAATGTAAAGACATGATGAATGCAACTTTTTAGATTTCACACAAGGTAATGTACTGATTATATTATGCAATGATTTGAAAATGAAATGTTGTGAATGCAAAATTGAAATTAAGCAATGCATGAAATGAGCCAATTTAAGCTAGACTTAGTGAACTGCATGTAACATAAACTTAACCAACTAATACATATAGTTAACGGTAGTAAACAAAAGTGAAAAAATAGGGTTTTCAATGTCGTAAAAGGTAGTTTTAGGGGTGGAAAGGAACTGATTCTCCCAAGGTGGCGAATGAGTCCCAAGGGGGATTTTTTTCAAAATTTTCAAAATTTTCAATTGTTTTTTTATGATTTTTATGTTGTATGACATGAATACTAAATGAAAATACAATTTTTCAAATGTTTTCCAATGATTTGAGATGGAAAAATACAACCTATATGCACTTTTCAAAATTTTGAAACCCTAGAATGCAAATTAAATAATGCAAAATGCAATGCAATGTTAATGTAAGATATTCCTAGGATGTAAATGCACTCCAAATTTGAAATATGATGTTCTAAATGTAGGTTCACCAAAATGAACAAAATATTTTTGGGTATGTGGGGACTCTTACACTTCTAGGGTTTTGTACCTAAAAGGAGAGAGGTACCAAAAATTTGAATGGCTCACTCAAGAACAAACTCTTGAGATTCCAGTGCAAATGAGATTGAAATATGTTAAAGGGGAATTTCCTACATGCTAAAACCCGATAAAAGAAATTAACTACTAATGCAAAACCAAGAAAATGCAAGATGTTTGAAAACATGATGTAATATGCAAAAAGACCTAGAAAATGACTTAGAAATGCAAATAAAGCAAAACGTAAAGCTACAAAATAGAGAGTGTGTAGTTGGAAATGTGTTGAAGAATGGAAATAGCTCTAAGATTCTGGAAATGCTAATTTTTAAGCCTTGTGGGACTCATTTTCCATTCTGGACAAATGAGTCCCAGTTCTAGAAAACTGCACTAGAGCCTATTTTAGCCAAATGGGTATCTAAATCTGCAAAAGTCTCTAAAAAATAGGTAAAGTGGGACTTATATGCCACTAATGGAATATGACTCCAATTTGAATTTTTTGAAAACTCAAAATGGAATTGAAAGCTCCCAGTCTACTCTTTTTGTTCCTCTAGTTGTCCAAATCTGAAACCCAGATTTCTGACACTATAAGTGACTTTTTGTTAATATTTTTACTTAGCCAATAAGGATATTTCTTCAAAAAAGTTTGCAACCTATTCTTCAATGATCTCCAAGCCTTCAAAGTACTCTGAATTGCAATCACACAAAGAAATAGAAAAAAAGTATTGATTGTTAGGGCATGGGGGTTTTCCCTTGTCAAAACCCTTTTAGGTAATTAAACCAAAATAATAAAATAAGATAATGAAGCATAAAATAATGAAATTAGAGACTTGCCTTGAATATAGATCTTGAATTTCTACAACAATGGATGAAGAATCTACCCTTGAATTCCTTAGAAATGATCTTGAAAGCTATCTGGATGCCCTAACCCTAGCTTGCTTAAATTGAAAAAATGAGTACCTCATCATACTTGGATGAAATGAGGGTTTGGAGGCTTATCTATATAGGAAACACACTCAAATTCCCATTAATTTGATCCCCCAAGCTGACATTGAAGAAAATTAAAGTTAAAACCCAAATTTTCCCACTCAAACCTCAAAAATGGATCAAATGGGACTCATTCACCATCCTAGTGAATGGGTCCCACCTGGATGGGACTCATTCACCCAAAGTGGTGAATGGGTCCCATAGGCACTATTTTTCCAGCTATAATGTTGGGGAGTGAAGAATTTTAGTTTTTATGTTGATTTTATCAGGTCTTTGATCAAAATAAGCCTCAGGATGCACAATATGGGGTCATATGGGCCTAGTAATGATGATGTAAAGGGTAATTAGGGCTAAGGACACAAAGTTCAATGTGAAATTATGATTAAATACACTCTACAACATTGAAATGAGGTCCCCATAGCCTAGAAAGGTACAAGATCCAATGTGAATGTGTAAAACACATTGCAACACTAGGTTAAAACTAGGTTTAATTTATAATCCTTCTAGATTGAAAATGCAATTAAATATATTTTATAGCATTGAATTAGGGAAAAAATAGGTCCATTAGACTTAAATTCTTAATAAAAGTCTAGAAAAGTGTGAAAGTCATTTATAATACTTTACAACACCTTTACATGACATCGATAAATGCATTTTATTTAGTTTGCAAGGGTCCAAGACCTAATGTGGATTTGTAAAACACCTCACAAAAATAGATCAAGGTGACATAAAGTCAAATTTATCATTAATTATTCTTGAATCAAGCAGGAGATACTTTTTTCTAGGCTACACCTATTTACATTCATATTTCATTGTTTCTATCAAGGTTTAACTAGCAAACTAGGTGTAGTGTCAAAAAATATCATTGGGGAAATTTTCACACTTGTTTCGACCCTCCTTGTTGAATTAGGCTTAACGTTGCCTTGATTTAGTGTTGTAATATTCACATTAGGCCTTGGCCCCTTGTGAACTAATGGAGTTAAATGCTACCTTGTTAAAGTGTTGTGAAGTGTTGTAACTCACTTTTATAGTTTTCTAATGTTTTATTGATTAATTACACCTAATAAACCTATTTTTAACATTAATCTTGCCTTATTTGAAGTGTTGTAACACATTTTCACACTTTTCTAGGCTTGTTGTTAATAATTGGGCTTTCTTATGCTTTAATTGGCCCTATTTTGCATCCACAAGCCCCATTTAAAGTATCTTTTTGAGGATAATCCTAACACCAATCATTAACCAATAATAATTAAATTGTTTCTTTTTTAATGGCCCAAATTTAGTGATTTGGGACTCATTCGCCACCTTGGGCGAATGGGTCCCACCTAGAGCTTTTGTTCTCGAACCAGATTTCACACATTTCTAAGCACTTTTGGTTTTTGGTCACATATACTATGCCTAATGGGACTCATTCACCACCTTGGATGAATGAGTCTCATGTGGCCAAAAATCAAAATTATTTCAAATTTTTGGTGGTATTTTATTCTTGTAGATCTGATGTCAGCTTGTAGTGTTGTAACATTAGGAATTCTTGAATAATTGACTATAAATACAAGGTTCTTTCACTAATATTTTCACCTAGAAATCTAAGGAGCAATCAAGAGTTCAAAAGCATTCACAAGAGAATTCAAGGGAATATTATCAAGCATTTTAGAGCATTCTTCAACTTTAAATCATCATGTCAAGGATTTCATGCATCATGTTTGTTATTGTGCTAACAATTATGATGTAGGATTTTATGATTCAAGCAAGTGCATCATTTAAGATCAACAACATTCAAGAAAGAATCAAGATCTACATCCATTGCAACCATCTCAACCATATTTGTAGCTTCTCATTTCTAGGGTTTGGTGAGTTTATGTTGAAAGGCACAAGACAAGTGAGAGGTGGGGTGAATCAGTTGTCACCAAATTCAAATTCAAACTTCAAACACTTATCAACTTTACAACCACACAATTCTATTATCAAGTATGAACATGAAATGAAAATAACAAAAATAAAAATCAACACAATAAAAAAATTATTTTATGTGGAAAACTTAATAAGGGAAAAACCATATTGAGGATTAACTCACAATATAAAGTAATAGCAAAAATGGAATACAAGATGCTCACTACCAAGATATAAAGGCTCACTGCCTATAGAAAGGACTCACTATCCAACATGGAATCTCACTACCTATAGATACAAAAGATTATAGTAAAGATCCACCACAACATGTTACACACATTTGCAACCTTGATCGGAAGAATTGTAGACACTGTCATCTCACTACTTTCAAGAATCTAACACATTAAAGTACTTATGCCTCAATTCACTTTCATAAAACTATAATTTTCTTCTTGATTCAATGTATATGTGTTTGCAACATCTTGACTTGTATTTATAGCCTCTTAAACCTTAAAATACTTTCTCCAAGGTCAGCTACATATGCTTCATTACATAAATTCAAATAAGGTCAGCAACTCAAATTCTTGTAGTGGAAATGAATGAGAGTGGACCACACCAATACTTAACTATGACCCAAAACAACATCTTGGATCAAACACATGCTTCCTTAATTAAATTTGTAATTCTTCATATGAAGTGTAAACACCAGGTCACCCAAACCTAATGAAAACACACATGAACTTTGAAGTATACACTTCCATATCAAGAAGATAACACACAAACCACACAAAACAGTTCACCAATCATTGTAAAACATCTTAGATACTTTCAGATACATCCACAACAAGTGAAACAACCACAAAATACCTTCATCCATCTAGATATTACACACACACAGAAGCTCAAGAACATGTCTTCCAAAGGCCTAGACCACAAACGTCTTTTCTAGAACACAAATAATTATAGACATGAAAAATGTACCGATCACACTTGATCCTGATTACAAACACCACTTCATTCTGAATCATCCCCTTTTCTAATCATTTAATCAAATAACCCTTATTTGATTAAATTCATCACCTTTCGTCCCTTGATTAAATAAATCAAATTTATCTAATTAAGTTGTTGTGTATAATGTTTAATTGAAATGTAAAACAAAACACTAAAACACTAAATGAAACCTTTAAACTAAAGAAATTAAACTAAATTAAAAGCAAACAAAATCTTCTTCAGTGCCGTCCCATTTTTCTCTATCCACAGAGATTCTTTTGAAGCTTTTGGCTCTCAGATTGTGTAAGCTTCTCCAAATGGCTGCTGCAGAACGAGTATGCAAAGGAAAACTATTCTATATGTTGATGAAAGTGAAATTATTGATACGGATATGGACAGGGGCTGTGATTATGCACAGGGGCTGTGAGTGAGATGTATCATGATTCTACTGCTATTATGCTATGATTCTATGCTATGAGAATGCTCTATGAATGCTAATGCTATGCAATTTTGCCTATAATTTACTTGCTTCTAAATTCTATATCATTTGGAGCTCCCGGCAGCTGTATTTATAGATTTTTGCAGGCTCATCCCGGCTGGCAAGAATCTACGGCTATGAATTGTCTGGTAAGTTTG
Organism: Sequoia sempervirens; assembly: GCA_007258455.2. NCBI lineage: Eukaryota > Viridiplantae > Streptophyta > Pinopsida > Cupressales > Cupressaceae > Sequoia > Sequoia sempervirens. The sequence goes on along the minus strand of VDFB02375776.1, from coordinate 18,696 downwards.
AATGGTGAGAGATTGAGAGGTTGAGAAGAAAATGGGGGAGGTTGAGAGGTTGGAGAGAAGAATGGAATCTTGTCTTCAACCCACGGGAACAAGCCTGCACAGAAACAGAGAAATTTAATTTTCTGTTTTGGCAGTTTGTTTCCCGGGAGTTGAAGATAAATCCCAAATTAAATAAATATTTAAATTTATTTAATTTTATTTATTGCTTTTGATATTTGATTTTTGAAAACTATAGAAGAATTAAATATTTTTGGAATATTTAATCATGATGTGACTTTAGAAGATTTTTGAAATATTTAGAAGAATTTAATTAAATATTTTTGGAAATATTTAATTATGAATAGATTTTTGAATTGAATTAGAGGAATTTTGAAATGATTTAAGAATGAATATTGGATTAGAGGAAATAATCAAATATTTTGGAATATTTAATTACAAATGATATTTAGAAGAATTATAATATTTTAATCTTTATTTGAATAAAATATTCAAACTAAGATTATATGATAATTAATATAAATAAATTGTAACATTTATTTAATTAATTAAGAAATGAATATGAAAAGGTGATTAAATATTTAATCGAAATGAAATCATGAACAATATAAATAAATTATTTAAATTTATTTATACGTAGATAGAATCAAAAGATTTTAATTAAATATTAAAAATATTTAATTAATTACCAGACAATGTGATGTGACCATTTTAAGGTGTATACATTTTGCCCCTCTTTGAAGTGATGTGTTTTACGCATTGCTTCAAAGAATTTTGAATTTTGCCCCAAATGTTGATTGTCGAAATAATGATAGGTATATGCCCCCTCGAACGATGAATCGATCATATTTTGAATTTTTGATTTTATTTTATTTTTTGAATTTTTTTTATTTTTATGATTTTGAAGATGTCGATTCATCGTTTGAAACTAATGATATGAAGAAATTGATGTGGAAAAACGTGAAATGAAAAATTGATGACCTAAATTGCCCCTGCTGTGATAAAATATGATAAAATGCCCCAATTTTGTGTATTGAGATGCCCTGATTTGATGATGTTTGTCTGATAAATTTGTTCCCAAGGTTGTTGGAAAACAAATAATAGCTGATAAATTTGCTTTTAAAGTTGTTAAAAACAAATAGTTGTTGATAAGTTTGCTTCTAAGGTTGTTAAAAACAAACATGATTTGATAAATTTGTTTTCATGATGATGAAAAACAAACAGTTGATATTCAGATTTGGTGATGAGTTTGTTTCTAAAGTTGTTAAAAACAAACAAGATTGTGATAAATTTGCTTTCAAAGTTGTTGAAAGACAAATCGGTTGATATGTTTGCTTCTAAAGTTGTTAAAAACAAACATGATGTTGATAAATTTGTTTTCAAAGTTGTTAAAAACAAATAGTTGAATGATGTATTCTGATTGGATTGATTTGATTGATTTGATGATCCATTTTGATTTGAATAATTGTATGATCTTCTGATGTTATTGATGATTTGATCTTCTGATGTAGGAATAGGTGGTGTGAGACCAACAACATCTGGGGGTAGCACCTCATAGTGTTTTCATGTGATCAGCTTTGATTTTTTTATTGAGACATTGTATACTTTGCCAACTTTTGGGAAAATCTACAAATGCAAAATGCAAATTCTAATATGAATGCAATCTATACTAACCATGCAAGATATCCATACAATATTGCCATTTGGAGAGCTTATTTGTGCTTTTTTGTATCATCATAGAGCATTGAAATGTTGAAATTCAATACAAGCATCAAAGGGTATGTTAGCACCAGTGATGACCTGAGTATTGCTTTCATGATTTTTAATATAGCAAGTTAATACAAGCATCAAGGTATAATTAAACCGAGATGACCTGAGTATTGCTTGCATAAACAGACAAAGACTAACCACCATCTGATGCAAGTTTGGAACTGTCATCAATGATAAATCATCACGTCTCACGACATATTTGCAACCGATAAATGATTAACCTCCAGATAGCAGACAAAGAAAAATCATCCTCTTTCCTTGCCACTCTAGTTCAGTACATCATCGAGTGTGCTCCAGAGAAATGATATCGAAAAATTAAACAACCATTTTTCAAAAATGAAATACTGTGATTCCAAACATTATTCAGATTAGAGATCATCCAGATATGAGTCATGATAAGGTACGCAACTGAAAGCTACTGCGATATGGATCAATGGTTGGATGTTTTGGTTTAATTTGGTTGTTTTGTTTTGCGCGTGATTGGCTTCGATGTCATTGTTTTACTGTTGAAAGTTGATTGCCCCCAATATGCCCCACGTTTGCCCTAGGTATTGACACAACTTGCTGAAATGAATGTGTACAATAATCAAACCATGGTAAGACATTATCGCTCAAGGAAAATGATGATAGCATAGTACTGGTGTGACCCTAAGATGATGGAAAAAGATGCATGAAAATGAAGGCCAAGAAGCCAAGTGCAGAACATGAACTAATAGATGGAGAGCTACAAATAGCATTTGTTTTTGATGTTTTCTGATGATTTTTTTTTTGTTTTTTTGGATTTTGATTTTTTTTAATTTTTTTGGATTTTGATGTTTGGAGGTGTCAAAATTTGAGTAGCCTTTGTGCTAGATACCAATGACAAAGGGGAAAACCAAGTCTAGGTGCAAGGGTGGGTGATGGGATAAAGGATAAAATGCTCATGATAGATGGATGGATGGTATGGATGTATGCATCATAAGAGAGCAAGGATGTGATCTCCAAAGACTATGTCGTATAGGAATAACATGCCCCATTCTAGGTACAAGACTTAGGATTTTTCATGAAAAAAACTTATGACAATAAGATAATGATATGATTGTTTGGAAGGATGAGGTATGTCAAGAGATACCCAAGACATGTTTCAACATTTGTCCCTATATTTTCATCAAGATCAAAAGGAGAATGGTGGATAAGTGGACTCAATCTGATAAGTATGTATGAATGGATTCAATATGATGGCTAAAGATGGTAGGTAGGATGGAAATGATATGACATGAAAATGATAGGTTGGATAGATAAGACATTGTGCCCCCAAGTGTAAGTGACATAGAAGATCAACCTACACATGACACCTATTTGCTAGGTTTTCATCATGGTACTTATCCAAGGCGCCTGTTTACCAGGTTTTCACCATTGAACGAAGGGATTTTTCTTTACTTTTTTTTTTCTTCTTTTATTAATTTTTCTCTTGACTTTTTGACTTTTGGATAGAAGGGGAATATGGATAGGAGGGACTCAAGTTTCTAGTTGCATGAAAGTTGGTAGTCCCACTAGATAGATGTCATTGCATGGACCATGTCAAATGTCATTATGCTCATAGATGTTGGTAAGGAATTGCATGAGTGTGAGATGGATTAGGTAGATGGAAGATTATGAAAGTCTTATGTAAAAATGGATGGGGAATAGCAGATTATGATGCAGATTATGTAGGGAAGATGACAGGGATTATATGGGACTTATGCAAAGGATGAGTGGGGAGGCTTAGCCAAAAGAATGGACCATAGGAAGATGGTGGGGGGGATATGTAGGATAATGCATGAAGGATGGGGAGATGGAGGTATGTGGAATTGTTGTGAAATGGAAGGGAACCATGACCAATGGTTTCACACACTGTGATAAACGTTTAAGCTTTTGATGTGGATGGGGTGTAGGAAGCAATGAAGATGTTTGCTTAGGAGGTGGTGGATGAAGTGTTTTTGGTACCCACATAGGCTTAGTATTTTTATGATTTTTGTTTGGCTTATGAGACTTAGGAATTTGAGACTCTTTAATAGAGTGGGAATGTGAGGTGGAAGTGGATGGTTGGGATTTTTGTGATGTAGATGCCTCATTTGACTTGATTTCTTTTTGCTTAGGTACCCAAACCAATTTAGTTTTGGCCTTTACTTTTGGAGGTATGGGCTTATATAACTTTTCAAATGTATTTTGCTTTGAATTTTTGTATTGATGTCCTAAGGCATGAGAACCCTTAGGATTTTTTACTTTATAGGTAGAGGCATTGAAATTCTTGCTTTTGAATCCCATGGGTATGGTGGAATGGGTGGAAGCTTCATGTTTATACAATGTGTGCATTTGTTGGCCATGATTATGAATGTTAGGGTATTTATGGATAGATGGATAAGAGGATTGAATGGTGGGGATATTAGGTGTTGGGAGAAGTGGAGGTAGATTAGATGGAGGGATATTAGGAGTTGGAAGCAATGGTGGTAGAGTGGATGGTGGAAGGTGTATGGTCACATGCTTTTGACATTTGTAGGATGATGGAGGTGGAATGGCAACATATGTTTTAGGGATATGATAGGCTTTATGATGGAAAGTGGACTTAGGAGGCATGGAGGAAATACCAACATCTTTAGGTTGTTGTCCTTGGGGTGTAGGTCCAAGGCCATAAGAGCGTGGAGGGACTTTGACATGTATAGGCTCCAAAATATATTGTTCATGAAGGTCTAGACCTTTACCTTGGTGGTTCATGTTTTGGAGTGTGCAATGGACAATGGGACTAGGTGTAGGTGAAACATTTGACATGAGTTCTTTATTGAATGGAGAAGATAATGTTTGTTGTTGTTCTAAGGAAGAACATTCATGAATGAGGGTGGAAAGACCAATAGGATATGATGGAGGACTTGCAATGGGGTCGATAGTGGGCGACGGAGGATCATTAGAATCTTGATTAGCATTGTGTTCACATAGATCCAAGATATTTGTTTGATCTTCTATGTGTGCTTGGGAGGCATATTTCTCATCAAGGGAAGTGGATGTTGATGGATCATGGATGGGTGAGGTGGCAAGCTCTTGACCATGGAATGCATAAAGTTGGCTAAGAGGATCATCATGGTCTTCTTGATCATAAAAGGGGTCTTGATCAAAGATGGAAGATTGATCATGAATAGTATTAGGTATGTTATGAATGGAATCATTAGGAGGGTGTTGATCTTTATGTGGATGAGGGGGTAATGTTTCCTCATGTTTAGGATTGTTCTCTTGACATATCTCATGACTTATTTGAATGGAGGTGGAAGGGGATGACTCTTGAATTGGATCAAGTAGTTGTGGATGACATGATTGGCTTGAAGGACTTGGAATGATGTTTGTGGACTCTTTTGCATGTTCAAGTATATGTGTTGAATGGCATGGCAATGTTTGATTCCTTGCTAGTAGCCCTTGGGTCACATCCTTTGTAGGTGTATGGGTGGAAGGTGTTGGCTTAGGGTTTTGGTTTTGATTGGATGATGGTATGATAAAGTTATAGGGTGCATGAACTAGATTGGTGTTCCCCTTGTCAAAAGTGGCATTAGAACATGAGGAAGTTTGGCCTTGTTGCAAGGTAGAAATTAAGTTCACATGTGTTTGTTGTAATGTGGCTTGATAGGTTGATGTGGCATTGGTATGCGAAGAAGTGGATGGATTAGATTGGTATGAGGTGGAAGGGTGATAATGAATGGATAGGGGATGATGTTGTGGTTGTTGAATTTGACAAGTGGAAATGAATTGATTGGCTTGAGCTAGGAGGTGTTGGATTTGAGGTGATTTAATTTGTTGAAAGTTTTGGAAGAGGATTTGAAGGCTTTGTATGGTTTGATGGTCTAGGGGTTTGGGTTTTTGGTGAAGTGTTTGAAGGAGGTTTCGAAGTTGGGATGCTAGGGATTTGTGTTCTAATGTGGGCATGGTGTCACACATGTGGGTAAGCTCTTGTACATCGATTTGTTCCTCAAAGTATGCAACATAGTTCATGTCATCATTAGAGGTGGTAGGAGAAGCCCCTCGAAGTCTGATTTTATGTTCTGGTTTTGTTTCATGATTTGAACTAGAGAAAGGAATTCCTTGAATGATGATCTCGGGCTTAGGTTTTGTCTCATGATTTGGCCTAGAGGGATAGCCCCCTTGGGTTATGATTTTGGGCTTATGATTAGGATTGGGCTTGTTTATGATTATGACCATTTTGACAAGTGGTGACTAGGACTAGGTTGGTGATGGTGATGATGTGGAATGATTAGATTAGATGACTTGGATTGATTAGGATGAAATGAATAGGATGTGACTAAGAAGAGTGATTAGGATGAATGTGATTGGATATGAATGTGTTGGAAGAATGTGTAGAGTGACTTGCATTTGGATTATTGATTGAAGATGATTTGATTGTTTTGATTAGATGAAATGGTTTTGATGAAGATGATGATTGATTGGATTTGAATGGTTGAATGATTGGATTGAGGTGAGGGATTGAATTGATGAAATTGGAAGAATTAATTAGATGGATTGATTTTATTGCTTGGATTTTTGTTGGATATTTGATTTTTTGGGAAATTTTGTTGAGTTCCAATCTCTAAGCATGGGAAAAGTATTGAGAACGTTATTGGACCAATGGTATGAATTTTTTTTTTTGAGTGATTTCAGTTGTTGTTCTTCATGTTCATTTTGGATGATCTCTTTATCTGAATTAATGTGATGGAAGACACAACAAACATTTTGAAAACAATTATTCTTTAAGCCCTATACTAACATGAAGTGTTTGATCAAGAAAATGTTTTTCATCAAATGTTTTCACGGGTTTTGTACATGAAAGACAATTTCAGACAGACTCACTCTTAAATGCTCAAGTAGGTCATTCTAGTAATCAACAGCCCACATCTTAGAACTGCGTCGACTCACACAGCCATGTCACCCCCGAAAGGGGCGCCGTGTTTTTGTCTTTTCCAGGCGTGTACTCAGAGTTACGGAAGTGGATACCGGATCCCCTGAGCAAACGGTCCTTGGCAGTTATATGGTGAGTATCTTAGGGGCAGATTCTTCCCTCCCCTTGCACTGTGATTATCAGAATGTTTGGCAACTGACTCGGCTGGCCACTATACTAGGTTCGTAGTAAGGATTTTCGTTCGGTGCGGCAATAATAAACTCCCTCAGGAGACCTCCCAACCTTTAGAACAAAGGCTTTGGGGATGGTTATCTTGCACACTACCGGCAAAAGAGGGTTTCCCCAAATTCGCTTTAAATTTTATAGTGGGGCGAAATAGCCTGGATTTGGCTTGAACCCACTTGAGTCGTTCCTCTTGGGTGAGTACTTTTTCCCACAAGAGCAGGCTCTCTATAAGGTTTTAACAAAGCTGTAAAATGCATAAAAGGAAATAGGTGAGTTTGGCATTTTGATCACCCAGTTAAGGGGAGAGCATAGGCCTATCACCGAAGACAAAGCAAACAAGGATTCAGTTTTTAAGCACCAAATGGAAATTTTCTAAACTAAGTGAAGATGTTGCTTCACATAAACAGAAAATTCATTTTAAGCCTAAATTGAAAAATGAAGTGTCTATCCTAGGATTGCTTTATTTTATGCTTTAGATGACTACCCTAGGATTGCTTAATTTTATGCTTAAGATGACTACCCTAGGATTGATAAATTTTACTTTAGATGACTACCCTAGGATTGCTTCATTTGAAATTAAGTATCTATCCTAGGATTGGTTCGTTTTATCTTTAAAAATTTACTAACTGTCCGCGGTCGCGTCGGAGTCAGTCAAATTAAATTACAAATTACATTTTACAGCCTTTTCAAAAGTGCACTATAACAAACATCATAGGCATTGTAGGAATCTTCAAAGGTGTTGTAAGAATCTTCAAGGGTGTTGATTGATCCCAATACTTTTCCAGCTCCGTATGATTCACCAAAAAGTCACCAAGACAAGAAGAAACACATGCATGCAAGCAAAAGTGTATTAAATCCCAAAACATGCAACTTTTTTTAAATATATGCAATTTTGAAAGTTTTAACTTTTTAAAATCTAATAAAAACTCACACCATTAGATAGCTTATGAAATTCTACCCCATTTCAAAAAAAAAAGCTCTGAAAAAGACCAAAAAATGACCAAGATACGGCCATTTTAAGATTTCCTATGAAAATGTTGTTTGTATGCGCTGCAGGATGACTTAAGGGCGCTGCAAAAGTGTTATGGGCGCTGCAAAAAGTGTTATGGGCGCTGCAATAAGTGTTACAGGCGCTGCAAAAAGGGTTACGGGCGCTGCAAAACTTGTTATAGGCGCTGCAATAAAGTGTTGCAAAAACGGGCGCTGCAACAGTCTTCAAATGCGCTAATCTAGAATGACCTTCCGAAACGTGTTGTCTGCGCTATTCCGCTGTTTTTTTCCTGTAACCTGTCAAAAAAAGCTGCAAAAAAATGTTAAAAAGGGGCAAGAGCCCCACGGTGGGCGCCAAAAATGTGTATAATGTTTAATTGAAATGTAAAACAAAACATAAAACACTAAATGAAACCTTAAACTAAAGAAATTGAACTAAATTAAAAGCAAACAAAATCTTCTTCAGTGCCGTTCCATTTTTCTCTATCCACAGAGATTCTTTTGAAGCTTTTGGCTCTCAGATTGTGTAAGCTTCTCCAAATGGCTGCTGCAGAACGAGTATGCAAAGGAAAACTATTCTATATGTTGATGAAAGTGAAATTATTGATACGGATATATGACAGGGGCTGTGATTATGCACAGGGGCTGTGAGTGAGATGTATCATGATTCTACTGCTATTGCTATGATTCTATGCTATGAGAATGCTCTATGAATGCTAATGCTATGCAATTTTGCCTATAATTTACTTGCTTCTAAATTCTATATATTTTGGAGCTCCCGGCAGCTGTATTTATAGATTTTTGCAGGCTTCATCCTTGCTGGCAAGAATCTATGGCTATGAATTGTCTGGTAAGTTTGAATGGTGAGAGATTGAGAGGTTGAGAAGAAAATGGGGGAGGTTGAGAGGTTGGAGAGAAGAATGGAATCTTGTCTTCAACCCACGGGAACAAACCTGCACAGGAACAGAGAAATTTAATTTTCTGTTTTGGCAGTTTGTTTCCCGGGAGTTGAAGATAAATCCCAAATTAAATAAATATTTAAATTTATTTAATTTTATTTATTGCTTTTGATATTTGATTTTTGAAAACTATAGAAGAATTAAATATTTTTGGAATATTTAATCATGATGTGACTTTAGAAGATTTTTGAAATATTTAGAAGAATTAATTAAATATTTTTGGAAATATTTAATTATGAATAGATTTTTGAATTGAATTAGAGGAATTTTGAAATGATTTAAGAATGAATATTGGATTAGAGGAAATAATCAAATATTTTGGAATATTTAATTACAAATGATATTTAGAAGAATTATAATATTTTAATCTTTATTTGAATAAAATATTCAAACTAAGATTATATGATAATTAATATAAATAAATTGTAACATTTATTTAATTAATTAAGAAATGAATATGAAAAGGTGATTAAATATTTAATCGAAATGAAATCATGAACAATATAAATAAATTATTTAAATTTATTTATATGTAGATAGAATCAAAAGATTTTAATTAAATATTAAAAATATTTAATTAATTACCAGACAATGTGATATGACCATTTTTAAGTGTATCGTTGTCATCTCCTGTTAATTAAATAAATCAATCTTATTTAATAAATCCTCTAATCTCCATTTAATTAAATAATCCATTTTATTTAATTAAATCTCTAAAGTCATTTCTATTAAGTTAAATAAATTAAACCTTATTTAATTTAACCTAACATCATCCATCTTTAATTGAATAAATCAAAATCTTTATTTGATTAAATCTAAACCATATTCCTCTCAACTTTGATTTATATCAATCCAAAAATATAAATCAAATTGTCACATCAACTAATCTCCTTTTAATTTAATCAAATATTGATTAAGTTAGTCTTAATCCCCTAAATTCTCTAGATTTTTCCACTTGCTCAATAAATCATTGCTTTTGATTTAATAAATCTTCCAATTACTTTCAATATGGCATCAAAAGGGAATATTCCTCCAAATTTGAAAATCTCTCCAAATAGATTTGTCTTTCCAACAAGGCATTTATTTCCTCTTACATGTCCTTGTGCATTGAAACAAGTGGCATTTAACTCATTTCTTTCTCCCTCCAACATGTAATTTCATAAATTTGAAATTCCACCTAATATCATTTATTGTGCACATTCATCAAAATGCTCTCATCCTTCCTCCATTCACATCTTGAAAAGTGGAACTTGGCCATTGGATGTTGAATGATCCCACATTCATCCATTTTTCCTCATTCTACAACATTTTCATCTATAAATAAGAGGTTTTCCTTTTTATTTTGGATCCAAAACATAGAGAAAAGTTACTATCTTCATATTTAGAGAAAATTCATTCATAATTTCCATAGCATTTTTCCATCATCATAGCTAGTTTATTGCAAATTTCATCAAGGAAGCACATTCTTCTTCATCATCAAGTGGATCATCTTCATCAAGCTTACAAGGGATTGAGAAAGGGCTATTTTCCACATAAAAGTGACACCAATTCCCCCATGGGATTGAGAGTTTGCATGCTTTGATAGGATTTAATAGCTTTTCTTTGTTTGTTCTTCATCTATTTCCTATTTTGAGCATTGTAAATGAACTGAATGGGGAATCTTAGTTCTAACTTGCATATGTGACTAACATTGTGTTTTTTCTTTGTGTTTGTATAGGTCTAGGATTGGGGTTCACAATAACACCATTGCATGACATATTCCAGATCTAAAAGATCTAAAAAAAATTAGCATGGTACTATAGATTAGAAACATTTCTCCTAGTCCATAAAAAAATAGTTCTATCAAACTAGTTCACACACTGATGAACACAACTTCCACTCTCCATCAAACCAAAATCTACAACCCAGGAGCTATCACCAAAAAAAATCCCATAAACAACTCTTAGGATCTGCACAAGCATAGGATCAACATAGAAGAAATGTGAAGCACATACTAGAGCACATTCTAAACACATACATAACTTTGACTTCTCTTTATTAATTTTCCAAAAAGTACTTTGTAACTCATCATTTTAGCATATTCACAACTTCATAAAGATAGCTCCATGTACTCACACCATCTCAACAACATCTCAACTATACATGAACAATCTACAATATCTTATACTCTATTGAAATCAATGACAACATTAATGAAAACACCACCAAACTTTCTCATACTTGCAAAAATATCCCCATTTTTCATTGATGGAAACACATTATGTGAAAAAACATCAAAGACAACACTCTCCTTTATTTTCCATATTAGAAAACCTGCCCAATATTCTTGCATTCTCAATATTTTAGGCAAAGACCTTCTCTTCCTCTTCTACTATTTTTCACACGACTCTCTCTCCCCCTTTAACATCAATGGAAAATATCAAAAAAATTGATCACTCCCCATTAAGAGTGCATCCATACAACTCATACTACTGAACCGTAGATTTTTGTCGTTTAGGATGTTATGACTCCTTGCTTAATTACAGCTTCTCACCTAAAGGAGAGAGATAGATCCCACACAAAATCTAAGTGGTTCACTCAAAATAATGCAATTACAATTAAATTATGTCAAAATTAAATGATCTAAATTAAATGGAATGATAAAATGGATTGATTAATTATGTAAAACCTAAGAAATATGAAGTGTTTGAAAACATAGTGTGATATGCAAACATGAACTAGAAACATGCACAAATGAAAACTAAATTTAATGAAGATGAATGGAGTGCACCTAGAGATAGAATGTTGATACTGGAAGGTTTTGGAATGTCTTATAAATCACTATTGATGACCACTAAGACTCATTCGCCACAGATGGTGAATCAATCCAGGTTCTGGTAAATTCTACTGAAATAGGTTTCGGGATGCTGGAAACAAAAAAAACTTAGAAAACACTTTCTCCAGCCTGGTAGTGGGACTCATTCACCATTGATGGTGAATCATTCCACCAATAGAAATCTAAAAATTATGAAGTCAAATTTGTGGGTCCAGATCTGTACTTGTGTTCTTGTCAGGTTGACAGAACTAAAACTGCACAAAATGGGTTGAATGATGTCTCCAAGATGGAATTAGGTCTTCATTGACTTGAATAAATTTGATGACTTGTTGACCACTTTTCAACAACTGTCTCTTCAAAAAATATTCCTACAAGATCTGCAAACACACATGTAGAGAGGGGGAAAATGATTAAGGGTTAGAGTATAGGGGTTTTCCTTGGTCAAACCCCACTTTGGTAATCAAATCCTTGATAACGAAATGAAATGAGAAAGGAACGGTGAACAAATAACACACAATTGTCACAAACTCACCAAATCCTTGTTAAAGTTTCAAGATATGTCAATGGCTGCTCAAAGATGCTTGATAATTGCTTGATTGAATGATGCTATGATGCTCAAATCGATGCAAGAATGAATACTTGAATGAATGGATGAATGGGGGTTAAAATGGATAGAGAAAAAATTATTTATACACACTTATGCCCTAATTTCCTAAAAATACATCACAGGCTGACCTAAGGTCTTAATGAAAGAAAACCTGAAAGAAATTTGAATTTATTTTGAATTTTGTGCCAAGAGGGACTCATTCACCACCCATGGCGAATGGGTCCCACTCAAGGAAAGCAAGTGGGTGTTGGGAATTAAGTTGCATTTAATGATGTTTATTGGGTTGTTATTCAAAAACACACTTAATTAAGGCATGCAAGTGCATAAAGGGGCCAAATAAAGCATAAGAAAGGTGTATTTAGTGGTGACAAGCCTAGAAAAGTGTGAAAGCTTGTTACAACACTTTAAAATAAGACATGGTAAGGGATAAAAAGGGAATATTTAGATGAATTATAAGAAGAAGAGTCTAGAAAAGTTTAGAAATGTGTTACAACACTTCACAACACCTTCACAAGACATCATAAAGTCTTAATAAATTGAATATTCAAGACCTAATGTGGATGTATAAGTCACATTACAACATTAAATCTAAGCAAAATAAGCCAAGAATCATAGGAAAAATACCTAAATGACCATGAAAATGTCCAAAGATCCATTTTTCTATGGTGCAACTACAACAATGAAAATTTTCTACTCCCCCTACGAAGTAGACCTATTCATTAGTCAAAATAAATGAAGAATTTGTGGATCCACTAGACTGATGCACACCTGCATATGCACCTAGTTTGGAGGGACAATGATCCCAAAATTCTCCCTGAGATACTCAAAAGTATCCTTTGGAAGAGCCTTAGTAAATATATCTACAATATATTCCATTGTAGACACACACTCCCAAACTAACTTTATTCTCCAATACCTTCTCTCTTAAGAAATGATATTTGATAGATATTCGTTTAGTTCTTGAATGAATTATAGGATTATTTGAAATGTTTATAGCACATGTATTATCATAGAATATTGGTATAGTCTCATCACATATCACTCCAATATCCTTCAGTGTTTTCTTCATCCACAAAACCTGTGTGCAACAAGATGGTGCAACAATACACTCTACTTTTTAGTTGATAAATAAATTGAATCCTATTTCTTAATTAACCATGAAACTAGTCTTCCACCAAGACATAAAGCACCTCCACTGGTACTCTTTTGGTCATCCACAAAACCAACCCAATTTGCATTGGTATAAGTACTTAAAGTGAAATCAGTATCCTTAGGATACCATAAGCCATAATTTAGAGTGCCTTTAAGATATTTGAATATCGTCTTTACAACTGTAACATGTGCTTCTTTAGGTTCTACTTGAAAACTAGAAACTAAACATACTACATGCATGATATCCAGTCTTATAGTAGTAAGATACAGCAATCCACCAATCATAGATCTATACTTGCTCTGATCTTTAGCAAATTCGTCATCTTTACTAAGTTTACATTTGGTCACCAAAGGAGTACTAGCCGGTTTGGAATCATCCATTCCAAACTTCTTCAATATCTCTTTGAAATATTTTGATTGTGAAATGAATATCCCCTTATTAGTTTGATTCACTTGAATATGAAGAAATAAATTCAACTCACTAATCGTGGACATTTCAATTTTTTTTTGCATTTCTTCTGCAAATCTCTTACACATACCTTCATTTCCTCCAAAGATGATATCATCAACATATACTACCACTATCAACATTTTGTTTCCTTCCATCTTAAAATAAATATTGCTATTTGCAGAGCCCTTATTAACTTTTTTTTGTGTCAAATATATATCCAATTGAGCATACCATGCTCTAGGAGCTTGTTTCAGTCCATACAATTCCTTTTGCAACTTACATACCATATCCAGTTTGTTTGATAACTGAAATCCTTTAGGTTGTTCCATGTATACTTCTTCTTCTAGTTCCCCATTCAAAAATGCAGACTTGACATCCATCTGATATGCCTTGAAATCCTTGTGGAAAAAAAATGCCTAAAAAATCTGAATGGCCTCCATTCTTGCCACTAGGGGAAATGTCTCTTCAAAGTATATGCATTCAACTTGTGAGTATCCCTTGCATATAAATCTTTCTTTGTTTCTTATAACTTCACCATTTTCATTCAACTTATTTTTGAACACCCACTTTGAACCAATTACATTTTTTTTCACATGTCTAGGAACCAGTTCCGATGTCTAATTCTTCTCTATTTTCCACAACCCTTCTTTCATAGATCTTACCCAACTCTCATCTTCACATTCTTCACATATAAACTTAGGTTCTATTTTAGAAAATAAATACAGATTTACCTCAGCTGCTACTTTACTTCTTGTCTTCACACCTTCACTCTTATCTACAATTATCTATTCCTCCAGATGGTTCTTCTAGACATACTTGGGAGTCTTATGAACACGTTATAGTGCATCTTCTTCTTCTTATTCATTTTGTTCTTCTTCCTCTTCCTTATTCTCTTTAGGTACCAGTGTGTAGATAGGATCATCTGGTTCAGTTTCACTTATCTCAATAGGTCTGTGGATATCCTCATCAACCTTCACATTAGTTATCTCAACAATCTTCCACAATCTTTTATTGAAGTATCTATATGCTTTCCTGATAGTTGAGTATCCAAGGAAAATCCCTCCATCACATCTAGCATCAAGCTTCCCAAGATTCTCTTCATCTCTTTTAATGTAGCATCTGCTTCCAAACACCTTAAAGTATTTCATAGTAGGAGCCTTACTAGTCCATAACTCATAAGGAGTCTTTGTGTTGTTGCCTCTGATATAAACTCTATTGAGAATATAAACAATAGTTTGTATTTCCTCTCTCCAATACACATTAGGTACATTTTCTTCTTTCATCATGGTTCATGCAACTTCCTATACAATATGGTTATTTCTCTCAACAACTCCATTTTGTTGAGGATTTATAGGAGCAGAAAAGTGTCTCTTTATGCCATGCTCTTCACAAAATGAATTAAACTCTCTAGAAGTAAATTATCCACCTCTATCAAATCTCAAACATTTGATTCTCAAGTTTTTTTCATTTTATACTCTTTCATTGAACACTTTAAACCTATCCAGTGCCTGAGTCTTCTCTCTAAGAAAGGCAACCCATGTCATTTGGGAATAGTCATCAATGTGAAGAATGAAATACCTACAATAATTTAGGCTTCCTATTCTAGTAGGACCACATAGGTCTAGATATGAATTAATTCAAACATTCTAGTAGTTGATTGCTCTTTTCCTTTGAAACTACATCTTGTTTGTTTCCCTAACTGACAATTTCTACAAATGGTATTAGTAGATTTTGTGATTTTAGGAAGATCTTGAACAACATCTCTTGAACTAGTCCTAATGATATTATCAAAGTTCACATGTCCCATCCTTTAGTGCCATATCCAAATTTCACTAACTTGAGATACAAGGCACTAACCATCAACAACCTTAATTTGATAGATGTTTTCATAAGTTCTCCTTTCTGCAATAACCATAGCTCTGGATCCTTTTTTGATCTCACATGTATTATCCTGAAACACAAGTTTGTAACCTTTTCTATAGATATGTCCAACACTCAAAAGGTTATTCCTTACGCCCTTTACATAATATACATCATCATTGATGTGTATTCCATCAAAACTAATTGTACCTTTCCCAAAAATATTTTCTCTAGAATCATCACCAAACATTGCCAAACCACCATCATACTTTTCAAGTTTAGTGAACTTACTTTTATCTCTATTCATGTGATTAGAAAAGCCACTGTCAATCACCCAATAGTCCTTATCATATCTAGCATGAAAGGTAGTAACCAAAGTACCTTCCATCTCATCCTTCTTGTTCTTTGAATCACTTTTTCTTGCACATTTCTAGAGTTAGCATACACATATTTATTCTCCAAAGCTAAGAACAAGCACTCAATATCATTAACCTCATTATCAAATTCATCATCAGAGATTCCAACTTCTTCTCTAACATAATACAACTTCTTGAACTTTTTATCCTTTACATATTTATGATCTTTGTTCTTCTTATGTATAGCTCTATTCGAACATCTTGAAGCTTAATGACCAATATTACCACAACTAAGACATTTAAAGGTCAACATACCTTTCTACTTACCAATACCTTTCTTCAACTTTCTTGTAAAGTTCACTTCCAACTCATCTGAATCATCACTATCTGGATCATCTTCAGTCTTTGTTGCTTTAAATGTTGTTTTTGTCTTCTCCTCTTCCTTCCAAACTTTCTCATCTCAAATGCAGTCAAGGTGCCAAATAGCAATGATCGATACCTTATCACTATAACTCTCTAGTAAGGTCATTAGAATCTTCTCTAGTATATCTTCATTTTCCAGAGTACCCCCTTGATTCCTAACTTCATTTGATGGAAGATCAACCCTCTAGAAATAGCTTGCAATATCTTCACCTTCATACACTTTTAGATTCTCATATCTATGATTTTTCATCACCTTATTTGTCAATTTCAATCTATCATTTCCTTCATAAAGATCTTCCAACTTCTTCCAAACTTCATAAACAACGCCCAAAGAAATAACTTTTGTTCACTCAATCTTAGATAAACCATTGTAGATCACATACCTTGATTTTTCATTCTCCTCATTAGAAGAAACCTTATCTATAGTAGTATGACCACTTGTCAGTGCAACATACTTTGTCTCAACAACCTTCTAGGTCTTGTAACCAAGAGAGATAATGTATCCTCTCATCTGCACATTCCAGTCACTGTAGTTAAATCCATCAAACATAGGGATCACCAATTTGTGCGCCATCGGATCTACCTTTACTACCACACAACTATGTTATTAATTTTGAACATGAAATGTAGATAATAGAAAGAAAAATCAACACAATGAACACTATATTTAACATGGAAAACCCAATAAGGGGAAAACCACGGTGAGGATTAACTCATAATATAAAGTAATAGAAAAAACCAGATACAAGAGGCTCATTTCCAAGGGCTCACTACCCAGATACAAAGGCTCACTTCCTACATAAAGGACTCACTATCCAACAAGGAGGCTGTATACCTACATATATAAAATATTATAGTGAAGATCCACCACAATAGGTTACACACATCCAAAACCTTGATTAGAAGAATTGTATACACTATCAGCTCACTAATTTTAGGAATCTAACACATTTAAGTACTACTACCTCAATTCACTTTCGTACAACTCTGATTTTCTTCTTGATTTAATTTATATGTATTCACAACATCTTGGGTTTCATTTATACCTCTTCAACCTTAAAAAAATTCTCCAAGCTCGGCTACATATTCTTCATTTCATAAATTAAAATTAGGTCAAAAAATCAACATTCTCGTGGTGGAAAGGAATGAGGGTGGACCACACCAATACTTAACTACAAGCCAAAACAATGTCTTGGATAAAACACACACTTCCTTAATTAAATTTTTAATTCTTCGTATGAAGTATACACACTAGGTGGGCCAAACCTAATGAAAACACAAATGAACTTTGAAGTACACACTTCCATATCAAGAAGATAACAAGTGAACCACACAACACACTTCACCTATCAATGTAACACATCTTAGATACCTTCACATACATCCACAACAAGTGCAACAACCACATAACACCTTCCAACAGTCTATCCAAATGTTACATACACACATAGAATCTTAGGAACATGTCTTCCAAAGCCCCAGACCACATACATCTTTTCAAGAACACAAATAACACCATTACAAGACATATTCTAGATCTGTAAGTCCTGAAACAAATCAGTGGAGGACTATAAAGTAGAAATATTTCTTCTAGTTCACAAAAAAATAGTTTTGTCAAACCAGTTCACACACTGGTGAACACAACTTCCACTCTCCATCAAACCAAAAGCTACAAAATAGGAGATATCACCAACAGAATCCCATTAACAACTCTTAGGATCTGCACAAGCATAGGATCAACATAGAAGAAACGTGGAGCACATACCGAAGCACATTTTGAACACATAACTAACTCTGCTTTCACTCTTTATTAATTTACCCAAAAACACTTGGTAACTCATCATTTCAATACATCTACAACTTCATAAAGATAGCTCCATGTACTCACAACATCTCAACTATACATTCACAATATGCAATATCCTATACTATGTTGACATAAATGACAACATTAATGACAACACCAGCAAAATTTCTCATACTAGCAACAATTGCAACATCTCATTTTTTTCATTCATTATTCTCCATTCTTATTTTATTTCATTTCAAGGATTGATTTCCAAAATAGGGTATGACCAAGGAAAATCCCTATCCACTAACACAACATTTTTCCCTCTCCTTTGTGTGTGATTTGTAGGTTTAGGTTGTAAATTTCGTAAGGAGCAAGATTTTAGAAAAAGGCATAAATCATCCAAAG
>VDFB02375775.1:0-38722 GCA_007258455.2 Sequoia sempervirens | reverse complement strand
CACCATCATCCACAAGGATATTTAAGCAATTATATTGATATTGATTAAGTCGTTATCTAGGCTAGTGGAGCTATATGTAGTCATCAAATATTGGCATGACGAGTTAACATTTAGTGCCACCATATACTTAAATTGACAGAATCGCAACATCCATTTGGTTGACAACCAAGAGTATTGATCGAAGGAAGTTAAATTGCCAGCACACCAACTCATAAATAGTGGAACTATTGAAGAAGACATCGTTATGTTCCTTGGCGAAAGTATCTAGGAACGCCAGTAGATTAGATGATTCGATAGCCTCACAAATGATGTGGTAGATAGTATGTCACTGATTCATGATCCTGCTACCATGGTGATAAAGCCATCTATCTCAGGAAGTCTATATGGGCATTTAAATAAAGTAACCTTTATAAAAGAATATAGATAAAACATAGTTGGGGCAGTGGCGAGTCATTCGGGTGACAACGATCAAATTTAAGAGACATTGGAGGAAATTGATTTCATTAAAGACTAGTGAAAAGCAGTGATCATGATAATAGAGGAAGGAGTGTTGAGTAATAAAGGACAACGATTATGAAGAGGTTGTAAGAAATTTTTTAAGATAGCAATTAACATGGACAAAGAGACATACCCTTGAAAAGGTGCGATTAACATAAGAGATATACCCCTTGATGGAGAATCGTATCATTTGATTCCAATTCAGGATATTAAAGGAGGAATGCTTCCAAGCAAGGATCATCGAATGGTGGAAAACTGATAATTACATCTGATTATAATCGGACTGGAGAACTCATATAGAGCCGACCAGCCCCTCTATTGATGCATACATAAATTGCTATAATCTGAAGCAGCATCATTAATTCGTATAAAGGAATATGGGAATATTTTTGGAGAATTAAATATATATTATATACAGCAGATATATGTACACTTTACAGAAAATCTGGAGTGCTCTAAGGAGCCAATGATCAACTTAGACTTTACTCAGCAACTCCAGAAACAGCGATAAAGATAGCCTCCCCTTATTCCACACTCATATGCATATAACTAGATTGAAAGATCAGAAATCTCACCCATAACGTGAGGCCTATTCCATACTTGTAAAGCAATTATATTTGCAGAATTATATAGCAGATTTCATAGCAAAGATTAATCCATTTATATCAGAGTATTATTAATTATTACCAGCACATACAAGTCTAATAATCTGAGTCAACAATAGGCTTAGGTTTACTCTTAAAAGATTAAGGTTTATTATTGAAATCATTGATTTTTGGGCCTATTTGTATATCCTAATCTGTGAGATTTAAGGCATTTTAATGATGAATCCATAAGGGACATTACAATCTATTGTTGTTGATTTTAGTGGTTTATTTTCCCTTCCTTCATATTGTTCCATTGTGACCACTCTGAGTTGGAAATCTTAAGTCTTGAAAGCACTTGTTGAACTCCCTTTTGTAGAGATCATAGTTGTTGCTTTGTATGTAGTACGTAGCATCAAAGCTGTTGCCATTTCTTACATTCCGATGTCAAAAGTGTTAGTTTTGAAGAGGCTCAAACTTCTCCATTTTAACTATATCTACCTCTTTCTATAGACTCATCAAATATTTTGTCCTAAATATGCTAGTGCTAAAAAATAAAAATTGGATTAAAAAAAAAAATGTAAAAAATGTACAAGGGACAAAATCCGGTTGCATTTGAAATTTGTAATGATCCTAGTCCTAGGGTATTGTCTAATCTAAACTACTTCTGAATTTACTTTTACAACAATTCCCCCAATACCAATACGAAATTCTAGAACGTTGACATATACTGAGCTATCTCTGAATTCTACTTCCAACATTAATTAATCCATTCCTCATATAACCAGATAATGACATAAGAATTTACAGTTCAAGGGATTGTATGAGAATGCAATCAGAATGCTGCCCTTAAAGGAACCCCAACCAGAAACTGCTGATTACAATTTCAGACCAGATGATATACATATACAGGCCACTGGTCTTGATAATGGGTGATGCAGTCAGATCTAATCGCCCTCCACTTGAACTTATATGCAATGATTCTTGCTGGTTGTCTTGAGTCCGTCCGCCTGAGTGGATCAATGCTCAGATGGCTGAGCTGGTGTGAGGGGGGTTTGAAGGATGATAATGTTGATGAGTGTCGATCCTTGTGTCAGAGACACAGGAGCCCTTTCCTGCAGACCTCCCTTTCCTTTTGCATTGGCTGGTAACCTATCTTTTGCCCATATACCAGTGATCCTCACTGACTGTAAAAGGTGTGAATCAAGCCAATGTTCAACTGAACTCACAGTCCTGAAATAGAGGATTTCACACAATTATAATGCTCTCAGACCTGCGATAAGAATCTGCACAGGAAAACTTGTTAAGGGTTTCGTCTTACCAAGTTTGGCCGCTTGGGGTTTTCATTCAAATTGACAGGCTACAGCTACAGCTGATAAAATCAGAAATTTTTGGCAATCAAAATATATCCCCTCAAGGAGAGTGCAAAATTTCCAATTACAATCTAGTTTGTACAAAGTCAACCTGCAAAATAAGTACAAAGTTCTAAAACATAAATGTAGCCATCGACTCTTGCTACTACAAAGAGAGCTACACTAAAGGGTTGTAGGTTTTGATGATGAAGCTCTTGGGTCAGAGTCTCTCCTAGTTTCCCAATGTAAATAATGCTTAACAGGGAGTAGAATAATGGATGAATATCTCCATATCCTTATTAAACTACAGTAAACTATATGAATTTATTGCTTATGGACTTGCATAGCATGCTTACTTAAATCAGTACAAAACCACTACAACAATCGTGAACCAATCCATGTCCCAACCAAAATCATAGAATATATGCTTCTTTACACCTGCTTCTTTGTGCAGAGGCAAACTTTCCTTCTGCTTTTATCATGCTTGATCACTTCTCAAATGTGAAGCAATAACTTGGAAAGATGGTCATCACCACTAAGTGGAAGAGATGAGTTCATCTTTGCGCTAATAGTGGATATGATGAGGTGATCTATCATATCACTGACATCAAGTATTGTTTATTTTGGAAGTGGGTATAAGGTTCGTGTTCATGTTCGACAAAGATAAAATTTGGATCAAGTTCTCCATGGATAAAATTTGGAACAAGTTCAACAAAGATAAAATTCACCAAAAGAATTTGTGATTAAATTCGACTAATAAAATATTATTATATTAAATTTAAATGCATTATAATAGCTTTAAATTTATTAAAATATAAATAAATTTAAATTTTCTAATTTAAATATTGTAAATACTAAATATGTTAGATATATTAATAATTAAAAATCTAAATTAAATATTTTAAAACATTAAATTTTAATAAGGTAAATTTTAATTTGAAAAAAGATAAAAGGAAAATAAAAATAGTGGGATACATTTTTAATAAATTAAATTTTATAAAAAATATAAAAAAATAAAAACTAAAAACAACGTAAAATTAAAAATGCACAATGTCAAACTCAACATAATTTTGGACGCCTCACTAACCTAGAATATGACTAGACTTACTTCTTGGTCCTAGTCCATTTTCACCTATAACTAACACCTTCATATACCCGCTCTTTGGTTTGTTTTAGTGTGGAACAAGAACTGTAAGTCGATGCAATCAAGGGAAAGATCATGAGACTTGACTTAGTAGGCAGGCTTGATAACAGTAATGGTGAACTAGCTTCTATAAGCGCTTGGGAAATGAATCAATTGCTCATTACCCTACTCAAGCAGTTGCCAACCAAGAAAGGCATAAAGGCTCACATAGTGCATTAGCAGATTGAGTGGTCTTTAAGGGCCATGCCATTTGCCAAAGAATTGTCCCCTATCTTTCCAACAAGAATCAATTGCTTACTTAGATCGATGCCATTGCTGCCTTGACCCACGACATTCTTCCTCTAGCTTGTGATGCTTGGGTTTTCATGAGTTTCAGATGTTGGTGAGAATTTTTTACAATGATTTAACCGTCATTTTTACGGGATTTAGATGTGAAAATTGTTGAAAATATGGTCAATGGTTTTTTTGGGGGAAAATTGACTAAGTCGATTCGCGATTTATTGCATACAATCACGATTTTTTTCGCGTTTTCTGCTTCTAAGGGTGGTGTTAAATTACAAACAACTAGAGGCTGTAATACACTTGTTTCATAGCTCAAACTTAGTGTCTAATTTCCAAAATCAAGTGGCACTGCCTTGGATGCTTGATGCTTTCCCCAAAAGTCATTCTCCTTAAGGCTTAAATTTTGTTTAGTGATCAAAGATTTATGTCTTTCTTCCAACCAGCCACATCAACATATGATGGAAAATACCAAGGGAATGATCATGAACAAACAAGGCTTAATGTTTCATGGGTATTAGTCAATGACTACAAGGAGGATGTATTATTTACTTTGTACATTGTGGCAAGTCTACTAGATCTCAAAGTGATCAAATCAGTCCTTATTGCTCATGAAGATCTTTTTGAAGAGATTGCCTTGGACATGCCTTCTCTATTTGACAATAGGCCAGAGATTGCACCAGCTTGTGTCATCATTGCAGAAATTTTAATAGTTCTTTTTACATAAATTTTCTTGCCCTTGAAACCCAAATGATAATTGTCATGATTTTTAGGGATAATTGACTGCTATTGAGAGCTATAAAAGGGGGTGTGAGGTATTTCAAATGCAAATACTTGTAAGTGTAGCCTCTTTGGAGGCTTGAAAGCAGTGTTCCACATGGTTTCGGGGACGGGGACAGGGGGATGGCAAGGGATGTGTTTCGGGGATGCGGGGGGATGGCGGGGGACGACGGCAAGGGGGTGGCAGGGTGCTGAAATACATATAGTATTTGAAAAAATAGTTACAAAAAGATGTATAAGTATAAGAATTATACATCTTGGAGACAACTAGGAGTCCACTAGACGTCTTGAGGACACCCCAATGTCCTTGAAGTCCTAGCGGCATCTTGGAGACAACGACACTAGTGGTGGGATGGTGGTGCTGGTGGTGGGCTGGTGGGGGGACATGCCCCCCAAGTCCCCAAGTCTCCGAGACGTCCCCGTCTAGGAAACATGGGTTTTTTTTTTGGGGGGCATGCGTCCCCGTGGAACACTGCCTGAAAGTAAACAGAGAGCATGTTGTTCTTTATGTGGGGCCCTTACGCCACCTAAACAACCACCACGTGCAGGCTGTTTAAGCTCATTGGCATTGAAGATTTGCTCTAGGAAGAAGAAAAATAAGATTCAAAAAAACTATAGTTCAATTGGCTTTACATTTGCTATGACATATACTCCTTGGGGATGCGTCCCTTGCCCAAAATGACCTCGTCCCCTATATGGGATGTTTCATGGATGCAGGGACGGGTAGGAAACCTCCCCTTTCAGAAACATCCCCAAGATATCAAAAAAATTGTAGGTTAGCCATCCCTAATGTACCTAGGCACATTTTAGTTAGTTAAAAAAAAATAAAAATTACAACCTTTCAATATCTGTTTGGTTTATAACATGCCTATCTAAGATGTACAAAAAATATGAAAATGATGTGCACCATGAAGGTCTATGTGGTTTTGAAGGGCTTTATTTGGTGCTTCCCCTCAACCCAATTGGTGGTGTTGCCCCCAAATCCCCACAAAATTGTAAGTATGACAAAGTAGTAGACCAATGATTAATCATGATCATTAAATCTACAAAATACATATACCTTGTTGTAGATCTTTGCATCTTCATAGTTAAAGTTGTAGTCAAGGATTATTTTATTGCATACATTGGACAACCTGTTCAATATACAATGATTGACATTAACAAAGTTGGCTTGTTATAGTAGTTATACTGCTGAATATGAGGTAAGTCATATTTGGAAAGAAATGCCACTTTCATAATGAAAAAATGTATTTATCATGCCTTGCATAGACATCTCATAGAACAATCCCATCTATTAAGGTCAAATTGGAACATAATTAGTTATTTTTTTACTTATTCATTTCTCTTTGTTAATAAGTTTGACAATAGAACATGTAGTTTTCAAGGCTTTAAGAAAACTGCAATAATAAATCCCTCACTTGAATATGCACACCAGTCAGGCATGTATTTATTAACTCGTGCTGATATATAATGTCTATGATGAATGCCTAATCATAATTCCTATTCAATTACCTATGCTTATGGAGGTTATATAATGTCTATGATGAATGCCTAATCAATGTTATCATATGAATATTTAAAATTTCTTAAAAAATAGCCTTAAAAACCTCTCCCAGAAATGCGGTCCCCCGTCCCTTGTCACCCCCATCCTGGAAACCTGGGGGAGCATAGGGTACAACATAACTTGCACAAGATTCATTTCTCCCAAGAAAGAGTAATTGTCCTGTAAAATCCTGATCCAAATCTTCCTGCTGACACAAACCTTAACCCTCAACAAACCAGAAGCCCTTTAGGTTTCTTTAGGGTCAAAATAATATGCAGCAAAAACCATTCCAATTGGCTTTACACTTGCTACAATAGAACCTGCACAAGATTTGTTTCTCTCAATAAATGGCAACTCTCCTATAAAATCTTAATCGAAGTCTTCCCATGGACACAAACCCTCAAGAAACCAGGACTCCTTTTGCTAGTCACATGAGACCAAAATTATTTCCATCCACATTGCCCTTGCAAATATCAATGAGTTTGCAAGGGCTGTGTAAAGTTTTGGAAGCAAAAGGTGAAGAGGCAGCTGCACCACAAAGATGCATAAATCTTCTGGTTGCAAATGTGCAGTATTCAAGAGACAACCAGATGCACAGATAACAAGTCGATTGTCTATAACTCCCAAGACACAGCTATTAAAGCCTCTTGAACTGTACAGAAGCCATTTAAAAGCTCATTAACAATGACAAAGCAAGATGGTAGCTTCTGATGTTATTGAACACAATAAGCAACAGCTGGCTGCAAAAAGGCAGTCAATTCAATGATTTTCCTTATGGAGACTAATTCACCATCAAATTATAAGTGGAACACTATTCCTGTTCACAAGCTGATGGGAGGCTTTTGGGTGTAATTGGAACCCTAAACATCTGGATGGAAGAAATACAGCTAACTGCACTCCACAGTGAACAAAATGACACCAATCTCATGGTTACCCTGGACTCTAAAGATTTTCTTCTGTATGCTAATAATGCAAGATTTGCTGCGATGCTTTTGATATTGTAAAAGGAAATACAATTTGATAATTCCATGCTTTAGGTACCAAATTCCAACAGCTTTTAGTTTCACTGCGTTACTTTTTATGTGTCTAGTCTTCTATGTCCTTTTGTGTTACCTCTTCTGCGTCTAGTATTTTCCTTTAAAGCCATAAACTCTGGAATGTTTGTAAATTTTATATCTGAGCCTAATCTTAAGGGGTTTTCTTTGTCAGGGTAAGGGATACTTTGTTTTAGAGCAAGTCTTTTTGTAATTCTGATAGTGGTTGATAAGTTTGCAGGCCCTTGAATTTCTTGGCAAAAGTCAAGGAATAAGGAAAACAAAGCAACTGGCAGCCAAACATGCAGATCAAGCAGCATTGGCAGTTGATTCTTTCCCAGCATCAGATATAGAAAATGTTAAAGTATGCAGGAAAGCATTGGTAGATCTCACTAAAACGGTGATCACTAGAACAAAGTAATCGGGCTTCTACATAAACAAAGGGAATAATAGATTGAGAAGAACCTGGATTCTTTTTAAAAGAGGGATTGTTTCTGTTGCTTTATGGAAGGTGAGTCGATTTTGCTCCTGAACCTGGATTCTTTTTACAAGAGGGATTGTTTCTGTTGCTTTATGGAAGGTGAGTCGATTTTGCTCCTGTTCAGATTATCTAAATTCAATTGACATCGACTGTGTCAATTTTAGATTACAAATTCAAATTGTGCTATTCTAATATTAGAAGCTTCCCTGAGCCTTAAGAAAGGTTAATTATTCTTTGAATTCATTTTTTTTGTTAGGGCTCCAAAAGTTCATTTTATTGTCAGGGTGTCTATTTTAGTAAATGTACAAACTGATCAATACAGTTAGTATAATACATAGGACTTGATTTTCATATAAAAATGAAGAAACATCTTTCAATTGATTAATGATAAATAAGAAGTGTCCATTGCATTAACATAGAAATCATAAATTGTGGGTGAACAAAATTTATATTTGATTATAATCTATACTTTTAGTAAGTTATTGAGAAGAAAACAAATGTTTTGCACGGTCATTATCCGTTGCTTTTAAATTTAGAAAACATTCTAATTACTTAATGCCCTTTCCATCTTAATTAGATTTGCCTCTTTGTTCCATGGCTTATACCTGTACAATTATCTTCATAGAAATCCTGAAATATAGCCATTGTGCGTTTAAAGGGAATATATTTAGATCTCCATTTTTCAAGGAACTAATAGTCTTAGGTAAATCTGAAAAATTCCCTTGCTTTAAATGGCAATATTACTTCAATTCTAGTCCTTGTGAACCTGCTCGTCAAATAGAGTATAAACAATGAAATGAAGTAATTCTTGCCATCCATCAAAAGAAACAGGATTACTTACTACCCAGAATTTAAAGCAATTTTAGATCATGTTTGCTACCTTTACAATGGTGTGCCTTACATTAGAAGTACCTTGTAAAATATTTCTCTTCATGCCATTCTATCTGAATTTAAATTACTTTCCTGCTATTTCTTATACAAAATAATGATAAATTCTATTTGGAATTTGTGTATACATCAGGCCCAGTTATATTTATTGAATTCTGACTATAAGCCATTTTGGGTCTGTTGATTGTGTTATTGCAGTTTTTATAATTGTTAAAAGTGTATTGTTCTAATTCTAGTATTTGCACAAACCTATATCATTTGCGAAAAGTATCTTTAAAATACCTCTAATGATGGAATAATGGATTATTTAGTCTGAGTTGCATTGCTAAAATCAATTTTGCACTACTTTGCAATAAATAGCTGAATTATCCTGCCCTAATTTTCCTAGCCATCACAAAGAAGTGCATCAAATGTTTCTTAATTCTTCTATTGCAAGTAAAGATGGTTTTCTTCTCTTACAATTAAGCTCGTAGGAAGCTGAATGGAAACAAAGATTATTTATTTCTCAATGCAATATTAAAAATAATCTTCAAATTTATATTCACTAGTATAGGTATCTTAAATACATCTATCTAAAATGTTGCAATTTTTTTTGAAATTATTTTATTTTATTTTATATGTATGTGGAAGGATCACATAAATTTTAATTTGCATTGTTTACTTTGTATTTATTTGAAGAGTTATTTTTATTTACTTGAAAAATATTATTCATTGAAAAGTTATTTTATTTTATTTGTTTGTTCTAACTCGAATAAATATTAAAATAAAAAGTGTCTATGTCTTTTCTCATGAATCGATTAAGTACTTTTGATAGAAACTAAAAATAATATTTATTTAAAAAATATAATAATTTTGAACTAAAAGTAATAGTTTCTTTTTTAAAATTTAGGCATGGTTTCTTTATGTCATTATATATTGCATTTTGACACAATTATTTAGGCATGGTTTCTTTATGTCATTATATATTGCATTTTGACACAATTATTTGTTTGCTCGAAGTGAAATTGCTTCATTTAATCTATTTTCATATTGACATAAAGCATACATGCTCTTCATTCTTACAACCATATTCTGAAGGAATTTTGATGTATGTATAAACATGTTATTATTGTTTATAATAACATGAATCAATTTGAAAGTTTTTTTTTCATCTTTTTGGTTTCATTATGTTATATTTAATGTTCTAATTGATTTTTGTATTATTTTTGCTTAATTCAATTAAAAAATAAAAATTTGTTCTAATTTTTCTATAATATACTTTCTCATGAAAGAGGTGTGATGCAATTGTTATGTAGCATGCAAAAATTAAGAGCTATAAATATTGCTGAACGTGATTTTAACTTTTTAAACGGGCAAGTTGACAAATGAGATGGATGGGGTCTTTTACTATCTAATAGTATAGATACTATTGAAAAGATAACTAGGGTAGGAACCCTTTGAATTTTTTTTTAACATCCTTTTCATTTCATTGAGTAATATATATTGTTTATATTGTTTTAGATACACGTTCTTATGAAAGAGTTGGGATGCAATTGTTATGTAGCATGCAAAATATAATCTTAGTTGAAGGTGCTTTTATTTTTTAAATGGGCAAATCAGATGGTGAGTTGTTTTCTATTTAAACATATTATTGAAAAGATAATTAGGGCAGGGGCCCTGGTCCACAAGAAGGAAATGATAATGTTAATCAGAAGTTGGAATTATGAATGAAGAATAATATCTCCTTTAACAAGGCAATGATATAACACTACATGAATCATTGGTTTGCCTTACAATCAGAGAAAAATAATGTTTGCCTTACAATCAGAGAAAAATAATGTAATATTTATTTATATTCATATCAATGTTAAACGAAAACGTCCAGTGGGATGTTCTTGCTCTTTGATGAAAGTTTAAATTTTTGACAAAATATTCTTATCATAATATAAGAGATGAGTGTGCTATTCAGTTGATACTGGATTTTTATACAATTATGGATTCAATAGCAACATTCAGTTCATCATAGAATTAATTATTAAAGCTTTTACAAATAAAAGATACAGACGATAATGTTCTAACCTCACCTCAAGTACTACAGAGCCAACCCTTTGAATTTAATATTGAGGAGGTGTTTGGGTCATATCTGAGAACCCATAACTATTATTGACACGACCTTTTATGATATCCACGTCCTCAATATGTTGGCGGCAGTCAAAAGCCCTTCAAACTTCGTTAAAACAGGACGTTGCTATTGGTTAACCTCTCCACGTCACCTTAAGAGAAGCGCGACTCCCTTGTTTATAACCCATGTTTCTTGTGTGTGCTGTTGGTTCTTTTTTTGGATGGGACAAGGTGCGACCAGGTGGCTGTATGCAATCTTTACCTCCAAAAATGGAAGCGGCTGTCAAACTTAAACCCCCGATGCTATTATATCCTACGCCCTCAATATTATTTAGTTGCTGGAAATATCTTCTATATTGGGTGTTTAATCGTAAGCCTCTAAAAGGGTGTTGCTAGCTGATAAAGGGTGACGACACTTCAAGAAGGAATTTCGACCCCTAAAATGAATGCTATGATCTTTTAGTCAAAATTAATAGTAGGAGATTTGACTTGGAAAAGAGCATGAAAACAAATTAAGTTGTTTGTCTCGGTCCTATAAACTGTTTAGTCTCATGGACATCATTAAAATCTTTCATTTCATTTCATTTCTAATTTTTTCCTCTTCCCTCCACAACTTAATTGTGCATAACTTTATTTTATTCCTTATGCCAAATATTCCCATGTCCTATGCTACACCTACAACTAACTTCATTTGGATTGTAACTTCTCAAATTGATTTAGAAGGTTTTTAAAGAGAGAACATGATATCTCTTTCCCAAAAATGGCGACTATAATAAAAGATTAAGATGGAATGACCAGCTAACACAATAATTTCAATTTCCACAAATTTATTATGTGCTTCCAAATCTTCAATAAATTTAAACTTATGAAATCCTCACAAACTTGGAAAAATATATCGATTTCTCAATTCAAAAATTTCACTCAATCATTCCACACAATTGTGAATCTTGTATGAATCCACTTCAAAATTGGTAAGGAAGGAATCTTTCTTTAAAACCAAATTTTCCTAGGGGTTTCCATCCTTGGGTTTCAATTTGAACAAAATGCATAAATGTATAAACTTCACAATAGTAGATGAAAATGTTAAAAAAATACGGTTCTTTACAATTTCTTTTTATATTGCTTTTCTAACTAGCCGAGAAGTTATATTTTATTTTTTCCATAAAGTAAATTAATTTTTTCCCCTAAAATAAGTCACTTTAATATAAAATGTTCTTTACAAAAATAATTAATTACTCCCTTATCATAACCCCAATTAGACTACGAGAATAAAAAATAGGTTAAAGGTCTTTGTCAAACAATTATACCTACGAAGGGGACATTACAATCCTCCTTCCTTGAAATTGCTTGTTCTCAAACAATTGCTAATTTATATGTAGAACTTGTTCGTCTTCTCATGTGACATCTTCAATGGGTAACGCCTTCCATCAACTCAAATACTCTTTGATGATCCTACTTCTCTATCTTATCTCCTTGACACTCAAAATAGTTTCGAGCACTGATATCACTCTACTCTTTTCATCCAAGGGTGGAAGCTTAGGATAAGGTATAATGTGTTGCCAAAATGCCTTGTTGAGGCATGAAATATGAAATACATTGTGAATGTTGCTATTCTCTGGAAAATCCAACTCATAAACAACTTCTATTCTCCTTACAACTCTATATGGTTGATAAAATCAAGGCTTTAGCTTCTTTGCATCACTCTTCTTCAAAGAAGATTGCTTGTAAGGTTGCAAACACAAGAAAATCAAGTCACCCATCTCAAAAGATCTCTCTATTATTTGTCTATTTGTGTAGATCATCTACTAGTTTTGAGCCAATTGGAGTATATCTTTAAGTGATTTCAAAATATATTCTTTTGGACCCAATCCTTAGTCTTCAAAACTTGGCTGTCAACGACGACCAAATCAACAAAAGATGTAACATCTTAACCATAAAAATCACTAAAGGGAGTAATGCCAATAAACATGTGATGGGTGATATTGTAGAAATATTCACCCAAATATAATCATTTGATCTCAACTTTTTGTTGCCTTGCTACATAGTTATGCAAGTAACCTTCCACCCATTTGTTAATAATGTTTGTTTGCCCATTTGTCTACGGATGATGGTGTTTGGGGTTAACTTTGTATCCGTCAATCTAAAAATCTCTTGCCAAAACATGATGAAAAGCTTGATATCTCAATAACTTATAATACTTTGGGGTAGAACATGGAGTCTAAATACCTCTATAAAGAATAACTTTGCAATTTGAGGTGCCTTATACTAAAGATTTGGTAAAAAATTGAGCATACTTAGTCAACTTGTCAACCACAACAAAAATACAACCTTTTCCTTGCACTCATGAAATATCTATAGTAAAATCCATAGATATAGTTTTTCACTTATACTTTGAAATAGGTAGGGGTTGTAATAGTCTTGTGGGGAAAGTATGCTCTAACTCGTTATGTTGACAAGTTAAACACTCCCTAACATTCAACAAGACATCATCCTTGAGAACCTACGATGTGATTCTCTCATGGATAGCTCTTAAAATATTCTCTTTCATCTTAGATTATGGAACAAGGTAAATCCCATCCTTATACAAAACAAGATCATCCATCACCCTATACAAATCATCTTGCACCTTTCCTTCTTTGACATCAAAAGAAAAAGTAAGATGAGTCTTTCAATTAGTTGAAATCTTTGACATTGAGCACGAGGTAGGCAACCTGGATAAATCAACTATCACATTCCTTTTTCTTTTAACATGCTCTATGTCAAAGTCATATGCTTGCAATTTATTGACCCACTTTTTCTATCTTTCATTTAAAATTTTCAATTTAGGAAATACTCAAGGTTGTTATGATATGTTCTTACCATGAATTTACCTCCTACCAAGTTTTGCTTGAATGATGGCTAACATTTCCATATCATTAGCCAACACATGAATGATGGCTAACATTTCCATATCATATATAGAAAATCTTTTTCTATTTCTTTGATTTTTCTATTTTCAAATGCAATAGGGTGTTTGTTCTACAATTGGACAACTCCAATGCCCTCTCCTGAAGCATCATACTTAAGCTCAAAGGGTTAAGAAAAATATAGCAATGCTAAAACTGGACATGAACTCATGACTTTCTTAGTCAAGCTTGTTAAGGACACTTGTATTTGTGAAAATCCCTTAACAAATCTTCTGTGATAGTAGCATAATCCAAGGAATCCTCTCAAGTGAGTTGATGTCTTAGGTGGTGGCCCAATCCACAATGGCTTAGATCTTATCCATGTCAACCTTGACCCTCTCTATACTGATCACATTTCAAGTATGAGACTTTACAATTTGGAGGTGATTATGAGAGAGTGATAAATATGTGTGATAATATAAAAACATGCTTATAACTTTCTATCAACTAAATGTTAATGTGATGTGATGTATTTAGAGAGATGAACATTCTCATAGCTTATTAGTATGTATGGGGAACATGGCCTTTTAGGTTTCACAACACAACTCAATCACACACTAGATGTGGTTGTAGCACAAGGATTCCCATCTTATGATAGAACCATACACTTACATAGGGTGCACAAAATCACAAGTTTCTTAACTCAAATAAAAAATAAAATTATGAATTTGGGGAAAGGTAGATAATAATCTAAGCTTACATCTCATGCATTCAATCACTTAATTTCACAAAGACCTAAGTATTAGTTGTTTTATGATAAAATTTAGTACCAATTTTCAAATCTAGTAAATAAAAGACTTAGAATTACCAATAGACAACCAAAAACTACTTATTTTAACACTAGCATTGGGTAAGGGCACTTGAGCAGATCCTAGTAGTAGAGGTCAGTGATATAGTGGACTTTAATACCAAGGATGCTACAATAGATTCTAGTGCCAAACTTGGGCATTACAATCCATTGCTTAATTAGTTTCTCAAGGATTCTACAAGTCCCTATTCAACCAAAAAATCAAATACAACAAAAAAAAAGACAATAAAACAATATTTTTCTATGCATATAAAACACAAATTGCAATTAATTCTTACAAAATAAAAGAATCATTTTTGCACTTTGTAATAATCAAATTTCAAATTATTGAATAATAAGACTTCAATTAAACACATTATCAATAAACTATCCATACAATTCATCAAATTGAAATCACCACATAATTTAATATAGCAATTCAATTACAAATATAATAAAATCACATATAAGTATTCATAATTTCAAATTAATCCAATTTCTTTTTTTTAATTATAATTATTATTATTAAAATTTGAGTCTCTCTTTTCTAATTTCACCAAATCTAGATTTACAAATTAAATATTGAATATAAACAGTTAATTCAAAATTAATCAACAAGATCCTAAAACCTTTATATTTAGTTTGCACATAATTTTTTAAATAACTAATTTCCATGAATGATTTTTATGTTTCTCTTTAAAATCTACTATTCACATAACTTTACGAATTCAAATTGAACATAAATTTATATATAAATTAAAGTCAAATTGAGAACACATTTTTATTGATAATTTCATGATTAAAGCTCCAACATTTGAATACTTATTAATTTTTCGAATTTGAAAGTTAAAACTTTTATTCTCTAGAATTCATAGACAAATCTTTTTCGATTTTGCTTAATGTTAATTGTTCAAAACACGTGTCCTCTTTTACATTATTTTCTAATCTTTTATGTTAATGAAATGCTAAAACTCATTTACTTAATTGTTGCAAGAAACCTTAAAAGAATTAGTTAATTTCTTCAATTTACATTTTCAAATAATGATACAATTCTTCAATAGTACTTAAATTAAATAAGTAGATTAATTAATTATAATTTAGATTTTTCCAATTTTTATTTAGTAAATAATGATCAATATTTTTACGATGATCCCACATAAGTGGGTTATAATTGCATTGACAAACAAATTTGCTTGGATACTCAAAAAAAATTGGTGGGTTCACTAGAGGGGAGGGGGTTCACTGGAATTCTAGCCAACCCCCCTTTAATGTATATATATTTTTTTTAATGTTATTTTTAGGGGGTTTTAGTGAACCCCCCTCCACCCCTTCTAATGAAGGGGGTTCACTAGAACCCCACTTTTTTTCCCTTGCCCCACTCCATCTGCAATTCTATGCAAAATTATGGGTTTCAAAGCTCAGGTTGAGGACAAAAATGGAATCAACTTGACAAACTCACCTGGAGTACTATAGTCCTTGAAATGAGTTCTCCATCAAGTATAATTTTCATAAATTTTGGTTTTACTATGTTTTCTTTTTTAGTTTAATTAAACATAGGATTTTTCACCAAAAATCAAGCTCTCTATTCTGCACGTGGAAAAATAGAAGATTATAAAAAAAAAAATGAAAAATATCTAGGTGCTTGGTATTGATGCCCTTGATCTAACAAAAAAAAGAAAGAATTTCGATACATACAAAAAAAATTGTGTTATATGGTCCACCTATGTCTAAATTGTAATTGGTTTGATTTCAAAGCTTAATTAAGAAAAAAATATTCAATAAAACACTATGAAGCCAAATGAATGTGCTAGATATTGTAGTTACAAATCTAAATTTGAAAAAAATTAGAATTTCATCATTCATAGAAAAAAAGTTGTGTTATGTGGTGAACATCATTCTTTAAAAATGGTGTTTACAATTAAAAACTAGTTTTCGAAGGAGATGGAAAAAGAAATGCAATTTGATTTTTTTTTTTTAGAATATATTTATAATCTACAAGCAAAATGTCACAAATCACTTGTTTGCATCATCTTCAAATTCCTCATGGTTTAATGGCTATAGGTGTCTGAAAGTGAAGATTTAGTTAAAAAAGCTTAGTTTAATATCAAGTTTGGCCAAAAAGTGTAACCCACTATTGTCTAACCCCTTTCACCAAACATGTAGCTCCTAGAATCCATCACCTCTGTGCTATTGACAACACTTTGTGAGACCCTAAGATATGGTGATTAACTCCTAACATCTTTAAGTTGCATGATATTGGTGACAACTAACTAACCTCTCCTATATGATAACATGGTAACTCTTGACATAATCAAATTTGTGTTATTGATGAAAGCTAACTAACCTTAAGGTATGGAAGATAACACTTGAAATTTGTCATCTACATAATATTGGTGACAATTGTCTATTTGCACATGTCTTAGATTCAATTATGACATGTGGGTCCATCTTATATGAGAGTACACATAACCCACACATCATAAGGGATCACAAATACTAGTAGAGTGGACCGAGATATATGAAACAATCAAGCGATCTATGAACACACACACACACACACATATTCATCTAGGTCTTGAATTCATGTTATTGACATATAGTTAGATCACATTGAACCCACATGATTTGGCCTCTACTCAACACATAAATAAATAATACCAACTTCTAAAGTGATAAAGCTCATTAATTTCATTCATTTGTTATTTAAAAATATAGTATTTGAACAAGAACACAATATTTATTAGATATATTTAATCTCATAGTAGTAATATTAAACAATATCCTACTTCTAAGTGCATAACATCTTTCATATTACCAATCATAAATCATATCATATATTTATCCAACAAACAAATATAAAGGTAAAGTGCCCAACCATATTCAATGATACTTGTTAATTGCCAACATTTGGCAAAGGTGGTCATTAGGAATGCTATCCGAACTCAACACCAATTACTTATATAATTTTAGAGAAAACAAACCACCCATACAAGTAATAAGAGTAAACATTGTCACACCATTAGATCATATTAGCCTAATTCTCTACATCATCATTAGATACAAGCTGTCAAGTTTCCTTAACTCATCCATAGCCATGTAATGGCCAAGTTTATCATGCCCTCATTTCCAAATAATATACCTCACTGGGTCTTGAGAATAACATGTACCCTCTTGTACTTGTCAGTAATCCAAGAGGCAAGGCCATAGTGTTCAACACATAAAATCTAACTATTTCAATCTAAGTATGATTTTAGGCATTCTCACACATTTACATTGAGATAGACCTTGATGACAACGATTCTAATTTTTTTATCCAAGTTTAGAGTAGGGTTTGGAAAACCAAATGTCACGAAACAGATAGATAAGCTTGATAAATATCAACTTTCTTTCACTCGACGACACCCATCTAGTGGGGACATTAATTGGAATGTGAGATCACTACCCTTTATGTAAATTTGGCCTTAAGCTAAGGGAGAAATATTCAAGTTTAGGAACAACCCTAAACCTTGCAGTTATTCCCTAATCCCTCCCATATGGACTTGGGTCACAAGGGCATCCTTTACCTAAGGACTATCTATATATCTGCTTTCAAACAAGGTCAAAGTCCCATACAATTCTCCTTATCTTAATCTCTTAAAGAACATACATATAGGTTCTCATACTTGGGCTTTCATAACTACTTCAATTACATTACTCATGACAATGAAATAGAAATAGTAATATAGAAAGAAAATTGATAAGGGTTAAAGGCCAAATGACAACACAAACCCTCATATTTACTATTACCACTCTTGATTCATCATAACTAATAATATTACATGAGAATATAGCCTTGATGCCATTATGACTGTTTGCCATACTAGGTGCAATAATATGGTTTCTTGGTAGTTGTGCCAATTGAGATAACTTTGTACCATGTTTCCATGGAGGATTACACTATTAAAAATAATTTATATTTAGCATAAAATTTACATTTTCCTCATATCAACAAAACACACAAGGTTCAATTTTCCAAGAGTACTTTAGATGATCTTATAGTAACCTTGATAAAGACATAGCTCAAATTTGTATATATGTATCTATGTATATGTCTATATATTCCAAAAAAAATTCTATTGTACTCATCTAACATTTCCACACTCCACCTTTGCTCGCATATTGGTTGAAATGGATGTTTCAAAAGGGTTGCCTGCTGAAATTTTACTTAAATCTTCTAAGGGTTCTTGGGTCAAATCTTTGGACTATGAAGGGATTCCCTTCTGTTGCAAAAGGTGTTTTAAAACAGGTCATGTTGTTGCACAATGCAGATTTGAGAAAAAAAGCAATGACAACGACATGGTGGAAAGGTGCCTCTCTACAATATTATACTGTTGAGAAGAAATCTGAACAACATAGGAGTTTTTTTGAGGTGGTTGTGTCAGAATCACAAGGTCTTGGGGAATCCCCTCTGGATGTCTCAAATGGTGGGGTTGTTGTTGGTCAATAAGATTATCATGTTGAAACCCCTAAAGAACGAGAGAATGGGTCTCAGGTTGCCATTTCTGGTGATAGCGTTTCGACTATTATTTCTGGTGGCTCTTCTGCTAAGTCTATGCCTACATGAAAGAATAATGATGAAATCTCCGAGACAGTGGTTGCAGGCATTCATCTTTAGGAAAATAGTGTTCTGGCTTGGCATGATAAGAAAGCGCAAGTGGAAGAAGGTTGGATTACTATAAAGGGTAAGAAAACAAACTTCTCTAGGCCTTCTTTTGACATGACTCTCTGCTCCTTCAAGAGTAGTTCTAAATGTAAATCTTGATTGGTCTTGTTTGGGGCTGGTTTTGGTTGGTTGTAGGTTGTCCTTTTTGCAGCGTTGTTTTGGTTGTAAAGGGTTTCGGGTCCCTTCAAAACCTATTTTTACTATAATAAAAAACTTTCCATTTTGTCAAAAGTAGGTACATCATATTATTGCTAACATATAATTTTATTTAGGATTGGAATAATATTATATTTACAAATCAATGTCATGACATAATGTCACTTACTACCTCGATATTAGAAACAAAAAAAGATTCCATACTAACAAAATATAAAGATTTTGACTTCTAAAATTTGAACAATTTATACGTTGTCAAAACCAGATGGAAAACTTATATTAAAAACAAAACAAGATTCCATACTAACAAGATTTATAGATTTTGACTACTAAAATTTGAACAATTTATATGTCGTCAAAACATGATGGGAGACTTACTTATATTGACAATGATATTCAATTATGTTCTAGTTATGATAAGGATACCCATTATATCTCACACATAAAGAATAACTTCGCATTGAGATCTTAACTCTTTGTTATTTATCAATTCAAGGCCTATATATGAGGCCAAAGAGAGGAAGGATATACTTTTAAAGTTTGAAATACTAACACTTAAGACTAAATGATTAAAGAACAAAATTCTATAGCTAAAATGTAAACCAAGGCCCTACCAGGTATGCCTTCAACAATTTTGCCAAAATCAATGTATCCTACTTCCACAGTGAAAATGTTTGGTAAAAGGGCACAAACCTGCCTACCTCTAGCTTAAAATTGCAATTTCATCCAAGATCCTAAAGAAAGGGAACATGAAAGAAAGCTTTTCAGCCAAACACTTAGATGATTGTAAGAAATTCGCCTTCCAATCCATCTCTCCTCTAGAGTATCAAAAGCCAATCTAGAAGATAGGCTGCGATTAATGAGATACACTGCTGTGTTAACTGCTTTTGCCCAAAACTCTTTGCCCAAACCTGCATTAGAGAGTATGCTCTAACCCCTCTCAAGTATTGTCCTATTCAACCTTTTAGTTGTACCATTCTCTTGAGGTGTGAATGGTACAACTTTAATACGTTAAATACCATTATCTATACAAAAGCCATCAAACTCCAAAGAACAGAATTCGCCCCATTATCCATTTTTAAACATTTAATTTGTTCCTCATTTGCTTTTCAGCAATAGTTTTAAAAATCTTGAATTTGGTAAAAAAATTTGATTTCCTATTAAGCATATAAATCCATACCTTTCGAGTGCAATCATCAATAAATGTAACAAAATAATGTGCTCCTCCATACGAGGTCACCTTCGTAGGACCAAATACATCAAAGTACACAAGCTCCAAAGGCCTTGTCTTTTTGTCATGTTCGGTCTTTGAGAAACTAATCCACTTCTGTTTTCCATATAGACAATGCTCACATAGGTCCAAATCCATAGATTTTAAACCTAAAAGATGATCCCTTTTGAGCAAGATTTTGAGCCCCTTCTTGCTCAAGTACTTAAGCTTTCTATGCCATAGTTTTGCTTCGCTGTCTACAAGTGCTATAGCTACTCCCACTTTAGCAAGACTATCTAGCACATATAATGTGCCCAATTTGTTGTCCCTTGCAGCCGTTAATGCCCCTTTGGTCACCTTGCATGAATTTGAAGAAAAGGTGATGCTACATCCTTGAGCATCAAATTATTTCATAGAAATCAAATTTCTTTGTAACTCTAAAACATATCTTACATCACACAACAACTATTTGTTTCCATTCTTCAACCTCAACACCACACCACCTTTGCCAACAATCTTACATGCCTTGTTATCACCAAGATATACCTTACCAAATTCTCCTTGATAATTTTGGAAGGCTTCCCAACATGAGGTTGCATGGAAGGATGCACAAAATCTAACATCCAAGAATCTGTTGTAGTTTCACCCATTGACAAGACTAGAACACCTTCATCCTTTTCATACGTGGTGTTCACTTCGCCGTCCTTCAGTTGGTTTTGCACCTTTTTGTTTGACCAACAATTTTTCTTTGTATGACTTTATTTTTTGCAAAACCAACAACCTCCATTTTTGCCCCTTGCCATTGATTTTTTCACCGATTTTGATCTTCTATGATTATTTTTGTCCCTTTCTTGGTGTCTCCCTCTTGCAAAAAATCAAGGCATCATTGGATGTGGTTCCTTGATTTTTCCTTCCCATAGCTTCACTGAGAAGAGTTGCAACGCCATCAAATTTGAGTTTTGCTTTCCTAGATACAGAGGTGTTGATTGCCATGACAACACCTTCCCAACTATTAAGAAGAGAACACAACATTATGATGGCTTTAATTTCATCATCCAAATTGATACTTACTAAAACGAATTGATTGATTAAAGTATTAAATTTGTTCAAATGGTTTGACATGATTCCACCTTTCTTCATTTTTAGATTGTATATTTTTTTCATGAGGTAAAATTTATTGGAGGCTGAAGCCACTCATACATGTCCGCCAATTTGTCCCACAACTCTTTCGAGGTCTTCTCTATTGTGACGCTGAAGAGGACGTTGTTGGATAATGAAACAATAATCGTAGCTCTCGCTTTCTTGTCTAGTCTTTCCTAGTCTTCATTTGACCTCGCAGTTGGTTTCTTCACTTTCCTTTCCAATGCGAGTGAGATCTCCTCTAATCACCAAAGGCTCTATCTACACTTTCCACAATCCAAAATTCTGCCTCGCGAACTTCTCTATCTTCCATTTATTTGCTTCCTCCATTTTCTGAAAATTATCACAATTTGTGAACAACAATTCTCCAAGCTCGTAACTTATTGAGCAGCAAATGATGAGCGGGAAACATAGTTTTGAATCTACTGAGCGGGTAGCGAATGATGATGGATGCGAAAACCCTAAGGCGGGTGTTGGTAAGGCGGCGACAGCGTTGATGGCTGGGTTGGTGGCAATGACGTCTGTTGGTCTGCAGGCGACTGGAACAACCATTGGAGGTGGTCAGGGAAATGATGGCCCTGTGTCTACGGTGTTTTCCAGTATCCCCTATGCGTTAGGGTTTGACGGAAGGAAGGTTATGGGTGTCGGCTCTACAACCAAAGCCAAGAAGTTTGTGGGTCCCAAGCACAGGTCTTTTAGCGGATTTATCCCAGTCAAGAATGCCATTTCAGTGAAGCTTAAAGATGAAACAGTAGAAGAAATTGAGGAGAATGTTGTTGACCTTTCCCTTTGTGGGGTGATATGTCGGTTCAAGGGTTTTTGGCCTAGCCTCCCTTAACTGCACTCTTGGATCACCAACGAATGGGAGCCTTTAATTTTGGGTAAAGTTTATAGTTACCCTTTGGCTAAGGGATTTTTTGCAGCTAAATTTGACAATGCTCAGGACAAAAATGTAATTTTGTGTGAAATTTTTTTTAGCTAGGAAGATAAATATTTGTTGATGATTAAACCTTGGCACTCTGATTTCAACCCTGCTTCTAAAACTTTTAAAAAATTCCTGGTTTGGGTAAGATTGCCTAATCTCCCCCTTCACCTTTGGAATGACTCTCTTCTGGAGGAAGTGGGTGATGCCCTTGGTATTTTTTGATGGTGGATGATGAATCTTCTGACATTCTTCATTCCACCTATGCTCGCATACTGGTTGAAATAATTTTTTCAAAAGGGCTACCTGCTGAGGTCCTACTTAAATCTTCTAAAGGTTCTTGGGTCCAATCTTTGGATTATGAAGGGATACCCTTCCGGTGTAGACGATGCTTCAATACTGGACATGCTACTGCACATTGCGGATTTGAGAAAAAAACAAAGACAACTACTTGGTGGAAAGGTGCTTCTCAACAACATTATACGGTTGAGAAGAAAGCTTATCAGAATATGAGTTTTTCAGAGGTGGTTGTTTTTGAATCACTGGGTCTTGGGACACCCCCTCCGGTTGTCTCAAATGGCGAGGTCGCGAAGGCAACCCCTATTGAGTCAATGACTGCCATTTCAGGTGAAAGTGCATCGACTTCCCTATCTAGTGGCTCTTCAGAAAAGTCTTTATCTGTGCAAAGGAATCAAGATGAAATCCCTAATAATTTGGCTGTTGGCTTTCATCTTCATGAAAGCAACGAGCTAGTGTGGCATGGTAAGGCGACAAAAGTGGAAGAAGGCTGGATCACAATTAAGGAAAAAAAAAGATAAATCCTCTAGGCCTTCTTTCAACATGACTCTCCGCTCCCACAAGAAAAGTGTAAAATATAAATCTTGAATGGTCTTGTTTTGGAGCTAGTCTTTTTCGCTAGCTGCATGCTGTCTTTTCTGCAACCTTGCTCTTTTTTGTTAAAGGGTTTCGGGTCCCTTCAAAATCTGTTTTTTCCTTTATCAAAAACAATTTTCCAAGCTCGGATACCAATTGTTGATGAATTTATCGCAGATAAAATGAAAAAGATTGTAGAAAATAAACTTAAAAATAAAATAATATGCAAACACGAAAACATAGATTTATAGTGGTTCACCAATTTGGTTACATCCATTTTTAAGCAAGGGAATTTTGATTAATATCTCAATTTTCAAATACAATACAACAACATAACATCAACAATATATGAATATACAATAACATTATCCAATATGGATGCCTTTGAAAAGAAAGGAATGTGAATGGACAATGTAATTGGAGGGAAAAACCAAAGTGACCGTTGGGCTTCAACATCAAACAAGATTCTTGCTTGTAATGCTTGGACACAACTCTATCACCCAATAAGGCACCGGTCAATGAAGACTTGGACTTTCCGCATTCATCAAAATATTAAACCTTTTCACCTTGTTCACAATTCAATAGTTTAACTGGGATTTATATTAATTGAAATTGAATTGTCAAGGAGAATCACACGTGTATATCTTGTTGTTTGTAAAATATATGGAAAGAAATCAAATTCTATGGATTATTTCAAAATATATTATACATGGTATAAAATCAATTATAAAAAGTTTGTTGTAATTAGTGTTGTCTTGACTTAGTGACAAATTCTAGGGGTCAAGAATACGATTGAGCATAATAAATGTGTGATGCACTAATCAATCAGTTTGAATTAATATAATAATATATTTAGAGGACCTATAGAAGCACCCTCTTTTGGTTTAATCTAAGCATAAAGAGCAGGAAAGTTTGCCTATTCTTGTAGTTATTTTTAACTGTAAGAACCCCTACCAAGATTTTTCCATTAACTTGCACTTGTTTCGATTTTTACACAAATATTTTGTCAAACAGTTGGTGGAACATTAGACTAATCGCAAATATGAATTTTATGATTAAGAACAATTGCTGCTACCGTTAATGATCACAAACAAATTTACAAACATTTGTCATGCATTGAACCAAACATTGACATTTTGTCAAACACTTATATACATCAAACAATTTTACAAATAAAAAATTCTTAGATCTCCAAGAATAATATTAAAAGTGTTGTTATACAAAACTGCTAATAAAAATGAAAAGCATATCATAATTAGAAATTATTTTTGACCTTTACATGTGTTGTAGATTAAAAAAAATAGATTTCTTTCTAGAACTCTAAATCAATCTGCTATAGCTGCATACTTATCCTTAGGTTGTATGGAAGGCTTGAGAGTCCCACTA
Source organism: Sequoia sempervirens (assembly GCA_007258455.2). NCBI lineage: Eukaryota > Viridiplantae > Streptophyta > Pinopsida > Cupressales > Cupressaceae > Sequoia > Sequoia sempervirens. The sequence continues at coordinate 13,918 of VDFB02375775.1, read as the reverse complement.
TCATCTCTTTCCCTAAAAGTGGCGCTACCCCTTTGTTCACTTTCAATGGTCCCAAGGTGTTGAGTGGACAAATATGAGTCCAATTTCATTCAAACACTGCTCTCAAAAAATTGTGATTTCCTTTTCTAATTCTTCCAAATCCTCTTCAAGGTTGCACAACATGTTTAATAGAGTCCTAAAGATATTGGGACAACCTCATAAAAAAACAATGATAACATTAGACTAGTCCACGCCTCTCTCAATATGGTATGAATAAATAAATAAATGGCTCATAAAATATCATTGGGTACTTTAGAATTAAACCTAGTTTCATAAAAATAATGGTATCATGGAAAAAGATGTTCATGAAACAAATAACTTCAAAATCGTTGATAATTTTTTACTTCAAATCGAAGAACAATAATTTAACGTTTGCTAACAAAATTTCAATATATTATTTAATCTTCAATTGTTTAGCACCCAGACAACTTTTGTGCAAAATTGCTCCGATAGAATTCGAGGGTTTTCATCCCCAAATCCCAAATCTTCAACACACCATCAATCCTTGGTTGAAATCATATATTGCCTCTCGATTTTTTGTTCATTAGGAAAACTGTTGGGGTTTTCGTCCCATTTGTAGAAATTTAGAAGTCACAAATATCCAAAAGAGAAATAAACAATCCTTAAAATAATATAAAATCACTTTATAAATTAAACACGCCTTATTACTCCAAAAAGTGATTTATATTATTATTTAAACATTTTCAACACCAAAAAAGGTGTCCAACATTAAAAACTTTCAATTCTCATTCCAATGAGCTATTACACTAAGGTGCCTAGTAAATTAGTTTAATAAAATTAACAACCTTAGTAAATAAAAATAAATTATAGCTCATTAATGCATCTGATTTGCAAAAACTATCAAAAAAAAAAAGCTGCATTGAAATAATATCGATGATAAATAATGTGAATCCGACATGACTGGTTGACTTGCTATAAATAAGCACTCTCTCCAAGAATTTTGGAGAACACATTAGAAGTCAAAAACTTTGAGACGTGTCATATGAGTCCTCCAGATCAACTCAACTCACTGATAACATTAAATAACCTCTTTGATTAGGTTGATACACACCAAGAAGGTTAGAGCCAATTGCAATGCGATAGAACCAAAAAATGGGGACATTAAATGACTAAAAATATAGAATATAAGAAAATTTCAGCAATGTTGATGAACAAATAATAATTTCCTAGACAAAATTTACTATAGTAACTGAATTAAATAGGTTACAAAATTTATAATGCTAAATAATAGCAAAGTAAGTATATACTCAAAATGGTAGTGGATATATAATCTAGAAAATATTTTTGACAGAAAATTCAAGAAAAAAACATTACACTATGCAATGTATTACCAAATGAATGTTCAATAGTAAACAAATCTTGTTGCACCCATCCAAATGGGACCCCTTGCCTTTTATCTATTTGTGTGCTTATGGATTGTCGATAGTTCATTGATCTCGATGATGAGTTGGAGGGTTAGGTGGTTTGTGCAATCTAGAAATGTGTAAAATTTCATTGTTCCTCCAATATTGTACCATTATTTTGTAGCATTGCAATGAGCCCCTAAGCTACATATGTGATCATGATATCACTGAGAGCTATGAAGCCATCAAACCTTGTATTGATGTGGATTGACCATGCATCCCTAAATGGTTGTCAATGAAACTTTTACTTCCTACTCCATCATTGGTCGGCTATCTTCCATGTCACATGTGATGGGCCCCCTCTATCCTTTTATTATGTGTGCCAATATGATGTTAGGTAAATGCTTTCTCATTGGTTTGAAGTGGTCTCAATATCTTGGTGTGTAATGGTGATATTGGCAAGTTGTAAAGTGGATTATCCCATACTCTAATGGATTATAAAACCTTTTAACCATTTTTGCTTGTATGTCTATCAAATTTATTTTGATCGAACAACTCCCACACCTCTTGCGGGCCATATCTAATTGTGTGAATAAGTGATTATGTCATTGACCATGAGATTATTGTCATCATCAATGGGGTTTGTTCTTTGTTTATTGTGTGTGTGTGTGTGTCCATGCTTATGACTATGGCGATCTTATGAGTTTGTGAATGTGTAGTGAAGGTCTTGTTGTCGTGGGTGTGTGCTCGATGTTTTATAGCATTAGTGTTAGCTTGCAATGGTGTGGTGTAATGAGCTCAATCATTTTCTATTGGTCACCCGGACTAATCAATGATATCATATTTGGGGTCTTTGTATGCTCATGTAATGATCAAGATGGTGTCATGTAGATGGGATATGGTAAGTTGTGGTAGGGAATACAAATTTTTTCTTTGATGTTGCATGACAATTCAAAGATAGAATGCTCATTTCAAGGTGCTTGCAATGACTTCAAAAAATAGGAGCCATGATCAATTAACAAAAATGTTTTGAGTGCAAACTATGGGTGGTTACATTTAATTCACCAATAGTGGCAAGGCTCGAGGTTGGCTTGTGGATGGTTAGTTTGACCTAGCAAACCTTCATTACATAGATTTGGTAGCCATTGCTAGATGGATTAATGAGAACATTATGGTGCCCCATGTTGTGTGTCAAGAAAATAGTGTATAATCAAATATTTGCACCATAGGCGAACATCCCAACATTTAATTTTGATCAAATCCACATTAAAATGTTAGTGGTTATAGAAAGTTATGTGCAAGGTGAGGAGAATGATCCATTATTTCTATCAATTTTAAATTCAATCAATCTCAACTGTTTATACTTGAAGATCATATCTAATTGTGCTCTTTTGCTAATGAGTTTAATATTTGAAAAAGGTTTTTTTCCCTAAAATGAGATGGATTTCAGCAAATGTCAACAAGAGATCTAGGGCACGATTGAAATGCTATAAATATGTGGTTCTCAAATAAGTAGATCTTTTGGTCATTCTTGTATAAGGCTACCTTAGTATACTTAGGAGATCAATTGTTGTATGCCATAGCATGTAGAGGTTGGGTTTCATTTTGTATGAATATTAAGAAAGCAATGTATTGAAAAGACCTCCCCATAGTTGGATGCCTCCAAATGTACCTAAAGTATTTGAGGAGATGACATGCATATTTATCTCTCAAGACACATTTGCTAGCTTGTCTATGCTAATGAATTAGTTGGTGTGACAACACTAAAAAACTATTGTAATGGTTTTCAATTGATCTTTTCATTAATGCAGGCAGAGTGCTTTTGATTACATGTAGATATTTCAAGCACATCTAGTTATGTGTACATCTTATTTTATTTATTCACGAGCAAGTGTGTGTCTAATTCCTATTTGTAGATTCATATGATTATCTACTCCCATTTCTCATTGTGACTATTATCCAATGAATAGGCAAATATTTTTAATGGCTAGATGATAAAACAAAATAGTTTATATTTCTCTTCCTCCCACCTCATAGATTATATATAGATTAGACCCTACAATTCATGCAACTCATTATTACTTGCCTTTGCCACATTTCATGGGATCTTACAAGTAATGAACTTTTAGATTGTTGCACTATAAGGGATTTCAAATTGCAAATGATGCAAGTACTATTAATATTTCTAGGTCATTGACTAGTTATATCTTTGGTTGCATGTGTAATCCTATCTTTGCTTTCTTGATTGAGGTTGTGAAGGTCTAGATACAATAGCCAATATATAATGAATTTAGTGACAAACCTTAGGAGTTCATCGTGCACTGAGGATGGCTTGCTAAGGCTTGATATGTTGTTTTCATTTCTCTTTAGGGAAACCCCTTTGACATAGTAGAGCTTAAAGGAGGGATTGTCCACTCGGTTCATTTTAGCCACTATCTAATAATAACTCTAACTCATCACCCCATGTTGACCTTCCTTGACCTTAGATGTTGTGGGTGTTGTCTTTAGGATGTGTGGTGCTGCAATAGTGATCACACACACAAGGTTTTGTTCAACAAGAAGCATGTGAGCCCAATTTTGTTTTGATAGGCTTGTTCGTCTTATAGCATAGGTTAGCCCAATTTTGTTTTGATAGGCTTGTTCGTCTTATAGCATAGGTTATTGATGATCCTTGTGTGCTATTTTCCAAAGGATTCATGCCTGAAAAGCAAAATTGCATCTAATGCAATGTTAAGGTGTTCAATATAAAGATTATAACATTAAAATAAAACAAGAGATGACCCCTTATCAACGTCTTATTTATCAAAAGCAAATACTAAACAAACATTCAAACACATTTAGCACTGCATATAAACAGAAAAAAATAATATTGAAGTAGAATAAGTAATAGCCCTTGTCAAGGTTTTATATATAAAAATAAATACTAAACATTCAAATGCATCTAGCAATGCAAATAAAAATAAATATATAGACAAGTCTGATTGCTTTCAATTTCAAAAAATAATGTATTTTTAATATTGCTTATAGATAATATATCCTCATTAAACTATAATGTTACTAGAAACATACTGCCTCCAATAATAAATTTACTGTCTACCTTTTTCAAAACTGCTGCTTTCTTATTAAATAGTCTGAAAAATAATTTAAACTATACCAATTAATTAAAATATCTTGAAATCAGCTTCTTTAAAATTGTCAAGATAAATTTGATCATCATCACTCGTGAAATCCATGTAAATTAGTAACATAGAAAGATACTATTAAATAACCAACTATTGACTAAACATTGCATAAAAAATCTAAATATACAGTACTTAGATACATAACTATAATTAAAAACTGTTATTACTTGTAACTAAGGAAATAAATGTATTCGCCTAGCCGATAGCTGTGCTTTACTGTATGGTCCCCTGGGGGGCTTGGGCTTCTATTTTTATGGAGGAGGAGGTCCCATGGGAAAAAAAAAATTGTGCTACGAGATTTATTGGAATCTTTTCCAGAAAAATAGGAGCCCCTACCTTTTAGAAATGAATCTTTCAGCGGGTGGAATTGGGGTAGGGCTAGAAATTGCCCCTACAGCTTAGGAGTTTTTTATGCCACTTGTCTCTCATATAAAATTTTAAATTCTTATTAAAAAAATAAAAATGAGAGAATTTTCATTTATTTATTATTTTTTATAAAAGCACTACAGTTCATTCCTTAAATTTTGGAGCTTAAAATTTTAAGCAGAATTGCAAGATTAAATCCATGGGACCAAGAACTTTAAAATATCCCTAAAAAAGCTAAGCAGCGTACGCTGAGATTTTTAAGGAAGCCCCCCTCCATGGGACCTTACCTTAGTCTCCAGTAACAATCGGTTTAGTCTCCAGTAACAATCGGTTGTGCTGATGCCTTATCAGAATATTCTTGGTAACCCATTTGGTTCCCATAAAAAATATTTTTAATAGGGGAGAAGACTTAGTACCTGAGCATGTTTTAATAGTTGTTATAATATTTGTTGATTTAATGTTAAATATTTTTAACAATATTAGATCCAATAATTGTGAGTTTAAAGTTATTAGCGTTGATGATAACTACCCATAATTGAATGAAATGTATTTCTTAGATCTTAAAAGTAACAAATCATGTAATACCACATCAGCGCACCAATAAAACATGACTTAGTGCATAACTATTGGTCTCACTTTTTTGATGTTAAAGCATTTCTTTGTAACTGTATTATGTGTAGAATATGTAGAAGGTTACCAAATGAAGGTAGATTATAAGAGAGGAACTAGAATGATACACTCAACTACCATATATGGTAGTTCAGACGGACGTGGAAGAGATAGTATCCCATGCACATTTACCCTAATAATTAGAATTTAGTTTGTTTTCCATTTTCAAATGTCATGTGAAGTTTACATTGTTTTTGGTTAAGGAATAATTAGAATTTAGTTTGTTTTCAATTTTCAAATGTCATGTGAAGTTTACATTGTTTTTGGTTAAGGTGGTTAAGCTATGAATTAGAAATGGGTTTTGAAAGGACCCAAAAATTTATTACATCAAGATCAACTACAAGGAACATGGATCAATGACCAACAAAAGACATCAAATTATGGAGACAACATTACAGAGGAGGGATGCCAAACAAACAGTCAATGCAGTTTGAATCCACCAAAAGGCTCTAAAGAGGAGCAGGAACGAAATGGATTGTTCTGCTTGAAGAAATACAGTCTCAGCCAAAGGATTCTCGATCACAACTTTAGGTTTTCTTTTTTCCTTGCATGGGGATCCTCTGACCTCACCAGACAACAACATTACAGAGGAGGTATGCCAAACAAACAGTCAATGTGGTTTGAATCCACCAAAAGGCTCTAAAGAGGAGGAGGACCGAAATGGATTGTCCTGCTTGAAGTACAGTCTCAGCCAAAGGATTCTCAATCACAACTTCAGGTTTTCTTTTTTCCTTGCATGGGGATCCTCTGACCGCACCAGTATTGTCCCCCTCTGTGAAGTGTACTTTGTTATGATTATACATACTTGCCAATTACAGGGTATAAAAAGATATGTGCAAATAGATTCATTTGAACGACCAATAGATGAGAACAGTCTAGGGGCTACCATTCAAAGCATCATCAGAAATGAAAAATGGCTATAGAAACAACATGATGGGTTGTAAGTTCAAGCTCAAGGAGTTTCTACAGCTGCCTTTTTAATGAATGTTGATGTTTCTTGCTTATATTTTGATCTTTAGTTTTGTATCGGACAGTGATCTGAAAACCTGTTTACTATGTTAGTAACTGATGAATGCTCGGGATAATGAAAATGTATATCAGGGTCCCCACGCTATTCCAATTCTTTGAATCTATGGGCGTCATATGTGCATCTTTAAGAGTTGTTACTAGTACAGACCGTTTCTGAAAACCTGGCCACACTACATGCTTTAGATTGGCTTCATGTGTTCATCTTTAAGTGTTGTTACTAGTACAGACCCTTACTGAAAACCTGATATCACACTACATGCCTTACACTAAGGCTAATTGTCATCCTATCTTCATTGATGAAGCGAATTCAACTTGCACCAATTTGGCAGTTTTTGAATCATAAACACGTAATTCCCATTAAAACTAACTTCAACAATTTCTTTCACTGGGTTGTTGTGCACATATTTCATTTGGTGACACTAAATCATTCATGCCACTCCCCATAAAAGTTAAAACCAATCTCAACAATTCCATTCACAGGGTTGTGCGTATTTATTACTACCTCCAACTACCGCTTGGGGTAAGTTAGCCATTGCACCATTTTAAACTACTTAATCAACATAGCCAGACATAATTTATGCTTCAAGAATAATTCCAATCAACTTCGATAAGCACCACTAACGGCGCAAGTAACATACCTTTCAGGTAATTGGGCTCACTTCAATTAGATAGCTTATGTTCTTTTGGACTCACTTCAATTAGATAACTTAATTTTCCAAGAGTAGGCCTTTCTTTCAAGACTTTTTCTCTCAACAATTCCATTTGCAATTGCCTTCATCTTGACGCTAAGAACCTGTACTAATGGGCAGGGGAATCCCAGATGACGTTGACATCATCTTATTACCTCTGTTTGCTAATCTCAAAAGACAGGATCTTGTATCTATGACCCTATAGGAAGTGCAGAATCATATAAAAATATAACCAAGCAACAATCACCATTGGGATTGTCCTCGAGAGCAAACAGCTTCTAATTGGGAATTATGGCAGTGGAATGTGGGAACAAGAATCACATAAACGCAGAACAATCTCTCAAATTTGATGCTGAAAAACTGAGTAACCTGTTTTCTTAATCCTGTTAGGCATCTAGACTAGAACAAAGTCATCTTACAACTGATAATACGTGTACATATACATAAGCACAACACCAGGCCATCAGTAAAATAAAATAAATATCATGACAAAGGAAATATAGCCCAAGGTACGATAACCAGAGTTGTCCATACATTTACACCCAAGGCACTGAATTAGTGACAAGGTCCAGACGCATTACACATTTGAGCCCAACAGTGGGGGTCTTATGCACATCAATAACAAGAAGCATTAGTGAAGTATATGAGATATTTAATGTATCAGCAAACTAAAACTTCAGTAATTAAAGGTTACTAAAGCATTTCAAATTTTGATACCAGCAAATTCAATCTTCAGTAATTGAAGGTTACTAGAATCTTTACTCCGATACCAGCAAATTCAAACTTTGGTAATTGACTGTTCTAAAGTTATCATATATTTGCTAATATAAATTAGCAAGTGATTATTACTAAGAGTATTGTCTCCTTTAAATTTAATGAATACCAAATGGAACGGATCTGCATCTGTAGTCATGACAGCCAAACCAGTTCCATGATGAAAAGCTTCTCTAGGTGCAGTTCAGGATCTTGAAGAACTTCTCCATAACAAATTGGAATTACTCTAAACCCCGTTTCAATTTAATAGTGTATCCACATCCTAATATAGCCATAAAAATGATAAACTGTGATAAAGTCTACCCGAATAGAAGATGCCCTAAAAAGAACACGAGACATTTGCAAGAATTTGGATTAAATGCTAAATTTGATGGTGAAAATGTCTATGCACAACCCGCAGAAAAAGAAAGCAATTTGCTGGAGGATGAGCATTGGCTTTATAGCTTTGAAGGCTTTGGGAAAATGTCGGGTGTAAACTTTTGTGCTGCACTCATGCTCCCTTTAATCTTCATTTTGCCCCTGCACAGTATGAGAAATTGACTTACGTAGAATTGTGATGAATTATGAATTAAAAATACGACCTTAGTATATCCTTTACAGCAAAAATTCTTTGCTGGATTGCTTGTTTACTCTAGGGCTAACAATAAATTATAAATAGTATGAATATTTCACATATGGTTCTAAAAGATGTTGCTAGATTAAATGCCTTTAGAAAGCTCAAAATGAATGGTATACCGTGCTCAGCTTTAACTACCTTGCAAATTAAGACTATTTAAGATTATATATAACACAGGTTGCAAAAATTACAAGCTACAAAGTACTAACAGAACAAATACCTCATAAAAGCGATTTGAGGATTCATCTTGCCTGTAACCACTGCCAGGAAATCATTATCCACAAAGGAAAATGCTGCATCTGGTTTCCCTTCAAATGGGCCTAATTATAGTTAAAATAAGAGGTTAATTGCAAACAAATAGTACAAAATATACAGCTTTTAAGAACTGTAGGACTCTTCAAATCATGCATATTACAGGTCATTACAAAATTAAAAAAATCCGTGATTGCATGAAAATTAGACTTCCTAGATATAGACTCAGGGCATCTTACTCCTTTCATATAGCATTGTTATTCTGGGTTAATTTTACAACCAGGTGTCTCATTGCTTCACAAAGATAACTTTTCTATCCAGTCTCTGCTTTAATCTAATCAACCATATAATTATCCATGCCTTGAAAAAACAAAATCTAATTTCAAAGGACTTTCATTTATAAATTATAATAGATGTAAAAATTAAATCAATGTAATTGAGAGCATAACTTAAAAAATATTTGGCACCTTTCGTGACTTGAGCATTCTTCAGGTCCACAACAAACACCTCCTCATCTATCCCAATTTTCTGTTTCAACAGCAAATTGCAAAAGAATAATATGTGTCTGAATAGAAAATAGATTACCACACAATGTAAAAAATTATAAAAAAGTGCCATAAATAAAAAGAAGGTCTAAACTTATCTCATGTCCTTCTTAGAAGGATGTCAAAACTTAATTGTGCACAATATAGACTCTGCCTAAGTATACTTACAAACTGAAGTTGTTACTATTTGATAGTGCAACCAGAAAAAAAAACTATATATGTATCAGGCTATCATCAGCACACAACTAGAATAGCTCTAACAAGTAACGGAGTAGTTCATAACAACACATGTAGAAAGAGGTCACAAACAATCACATAAGCTAAGTCTGATCACATCATATCAATTTGCACTAAACTTCTGGTTTGTAGGTTCAACTGTGTAGGTCCCTATGAATTCCGATATCCTCAATTTATGCCCTGATGGTGGGTCCAGTAGAGGGACCTCAATCATCAGAAGCTAACCATTAAATGAGCTTTACAGCAAAAACAATAAATGAGCTTTACAGCAAAAACCAGCTCTCACACTTACTGTAAGAATTTCACAATAACCGTTTCTTCTGAACATGGTTATTAGGGTCATGCCACAAACCAGGCAATGGTCAATATACAAAAACTACAACCAAAAAATTAATACATAAAGTTTTATGTCTATGCCAGACACGCAATTTTACTGTGAATTGCTTGTATTTTTCTTGTAGTATAATCCTATAGCATACAATATGTGCCCTATACCATGAAACAGTAACTCTGCATAATAAGTCAAAACAATGAGAAGAAAGAGGGCGTAGCAAGGTAATGCTGGCAATTGGCCAAAAGGCCAAAAGCCCTCTTAGTGTAGCAAGGTAATGCTGTCAATTCACCAAAGTCCTTGCAGGGGCAGGGGAGCAATGTTCAAAGATTACCGCTAAGGTTATGATGCTAATCTTAAGGGCTTTAAATTTAATTACAGCTGCAAATTTCATATACATCCCTTGAATATACATTGCTGGAAATTCGCTCAGACTCGATCCAAGCCAACTCTGACTCTGGAAAAGTAACTCACCGCACAAAAGCTCAGCAAAAGATGTGGCTACACCTGATGAGTTATTTGATCTGCAAATGAGGCCTTCTCTGTCTCTCTTATTAAGGTTGCCACTTTACATCCTGGTATTGAGAGAGCTAAGGAGATTTGATCCTTCAACTTAGGAGAGTCTAATATCTATGTTTCCAGATGAAGCCTCAAATTGACTAGTTTTCGAAGTCCAGCAGAAAAATAAAAAATAGAGCCCAAGGTGATTTGTGAATTACCTGGTCTACCAGGCCCACTATAGCTATATGCAGAAATCCAAACAGCAACAGCGCAACATACTGACACCTAATAAGGCCCATGGCACATAAATTGAAAACTAAGTCTTCCGAACCCAGAACCATTTGTTCACGGGAATCTGTGATGCAGGGCATTTCAGCCATTCTCAACATGTAATGAAATCCAGACAATAATTTCATTGCTGAAATCGACACCCTAGGGGTCATATGTACACAAATCCTGTCAGATCGTGCTACAATTACATCAACCATGACTATCTACGTCACCTTTCATAACCAATATAACCCATTCAACCATATACCGTTTCATGTATCCCATGAAATCTAAAACAGTATAAGGAGCAAAATCAATTAGACACCCAGTTACTACTTATACTAAACTACTAAAGCAAAGATAATGTAAAATTGTGGTCACAATTCAATATTTCCCCAAAGCTCTGTTGTCTTGAATCCACTTAAGAATTGTCAAATGGGAAAAGCTAGCCTGCTAAAGTTCTGTTATCTTAAATCCAATTAGGAATTGTCAAATAGGAAAATCTAGTCTTGTGAATCATCACAGATTTCATAGTAGAGATCTTTGTTCAAATCTCCATAAAACATGTAAAACCTTAAATTTTTAAAAAATTAACGAGTAAAATACTCGAATTGTAGCATCTAAAGTCCAAGGGCACCCAGTAAAGAAAATCTACTAATTTAGAAACAACTCAAGCGTTGAAATAGGCAAACCAGAGACTGTGCTTTCCCCCAAAATATTAGAGAGCCAACGGAAGGGAGAAAAAGCCCACCTTATTCAGAGAAACCGAAAAACGAAAACGATTCCGAATTGCTACAGAGAGAAAGATGAACAACATTAGAAGAGAAAAAGTGGAGATTCACCTTAGGTGAAATGTTGAGCTGATAAACAAGGCCAATCTTCTTCTTTAGGTCGTTCCCGGCCTCAGTGGCTAGATGCTTCTTGGCCTGCTCCAGCACTGCTGCCGACTTCAACTTCGACCCCGCGCCCACGCTTTCCTCCGATGCCCCCATCTCTCTCCGAATTCTGGCACAACTAAGAACAATCTACGCCCAATTTAATAGGAGTCGATAAATAAAAGAGGCGTTAATAAATCAACTACCAGGTCTACCAGTTCGTAGCATGGAGTAAATAGGCTCCTAATTATAGAAGTTTTGAAAGAGGCCACACCTAACAACGATGCCGTTACTGCCGATGTCATCTCTGCGTCGACAAGCAAACTCAACCCGTGGTTAGGCCCTCTACCCAGGGTTTTTTAATTCTTTTCTAGATATCAGCACTTCTTCTCAAACGGCGAGCAATTGCAGTAGGGATTGTAATGTGTCGGAAGAGGGGAGCATCGTTTTATGATTCGTATAGGGAAATGGCAGTCTTGTAACAGATAGCACGTCACTCTATGGGTTGAGCCTCCTGCTTTATTGAAGTTTTGTATTTTCTCAACAAACCTTCTTTATCCAAATAATTTTTGGGTTTAAAATCTGGTTATTTTTTTAATATCAATTTTTGAATGATAGTGGATAACTTGTTTGACGCTCCGCGGTAATATTACTTTTTTATTATTAGTATTTATAGGTAGTTAAAGGAGGTTCAAGGATTACGTCGATAGAAAATTATATGTATGTTAATATATTAGAGAGTACGTGTTTGTGTCTAGGTGTGTATGAATGCAATGTATTGCAAGTTCTAATTGTGTTTGGTTGGATTAAACAATTAATAATAAGTGCTAAATAATGAGATGAAATTAACTTAGACAAATTTAGATTTTTTCCTTAAAGAAAGGTATTATCTATTTTGAAATATTTGCATGCAAATTGAAAACATAAAGTGATGCAAATGAAAAAAGGAAAGTTGTCATCAAATTGGCAAAAAAACATTGTAAATAGAAATAGAATGTTCCCATCTAATTGGCAAATCAATATGTATTTGGCTTTTACATGATAATTGAGATTTTTGAGGCTTTCATATGATATTTTTGAGAATTTTGCTATTAAATGGTCGCCAATTTACCATTAAACGGTAGCTAAAACTTGTTTTTCAATGGCTCAATAGTCTTTTATAGGTGTGAGACTTGTTTCAGGCTCAAATCTCACACTATATGTAGCCTATTGGCTAATTAAGATCTAAATAGAAGATTTGATGTGAAAAAATGTTTAAATTTTTTGCATGGTTAATTGCGCAATTCTTATGTTTGGTGTGTTGGTGGAAAAGTATATTTGTTGTGATTTTTAATCTTACATATTGTTTGGTTTGGTGGACATTATTAAAAAAAATCATTTCATTGAAGTGGTATAATGTGATGCTTTTAATTCTATTCGAGTAGGTAGTAATTTAAAGTTTCCTTTAAAATATATATTTTAGTTTGGTAAATGATTCAAAAGGAAAAACTTTCCTTAGGTTTATTATAGACTAATCAAATCAAATGTATACAAGTAAGCATGATTAACACAGATTAATATATAATGGTGTATTAAGCTAGTAATTCAAATATTATGATAATTTGCACAAGTAATTAAGAGTAGAAAAAATAAATAAAAATAAAGGTACTTCACCATATAACTAATGAGTGCATTAAATATAATATGGATCTAAATTTAATATGTTATTATATTAAGATTAATAATAGTATAGTAATAACCTTGGAATCAAACTAGTTTGGAGACCAAGGACAAATATATAACCATGGATCTATCATATAACTACGAAGTCATATTGTATAATCTATAGACTTATGTTCTATAGTTCACCTAATTTGTCTAGACTTCTTATATGCATGTTGATATCTATTCATTGGAAACATTTATAAATACCTTTGTAAGGTGGTTGTTATATCATAAAGGAACCCATATAAATGTGTATAAATGATAAAAAATAACAATATACAAATATGTATGACAAAAAAAATTAACAATATTTAGTCATGCATATGCTTCTAGTATGTTTGTGTAGTGTAAATAAATTGATAGTTGAATAATGCTCTCCTAGATCATCAAAATGAATGCATTTAATGGCTTTAAATACAAGGACATAACAACATTCCATGCAAATTTGTGTTCAGTTGACCCTACGTAGGAAGGG
>VDFB02375774.1:0-13894 GCA_007258455.2 Sequoia sempervirens | reverse complement strand
AATGCTTGTGAATACAGTCAAACTAGATGTCTTTCAAACAAAATATTTGTTAATGTCACAGGAGCCTTTTGGCAATGGTGAATTTGATTTTAAAAAATAGATGGTGAGTCGATATTTGGTGAAAATAGGCCATAAATTTTCCCTACACTGATACTTAAACACATAGTTGCTATTTGGCATCATTGATATAGGTTGTATTAGACTGAATACTCACCAATTGATATTCATTTTATAGTATCATATGGACATAAGAAGTCAGTAATTCAGAGTATGTAATATCCACATGCACTAAGATATGGACTCTAGAAAGGTGAAGAGCAAAGATATACATACTTAGGAACATTTTATTGGTGCAATAATCTCCCACTTTAACTAGAGCTTCTAGATCGCAAGAATCTATGGCTTTGGTTGAAACTTTGGAATGAGAGAGATAGCCTAGAAGTTCAGATAGGTGCTTGTTCTTAAAGCAATGGTCCTGATCTGCAGAAAATCCTTAACTCCGGATCTTCAATTTCTGCATTCATGTATTCCTTTGGGAAAAGTCCTATTTGTCCTCTCAAGAGGAAAACAAGATAGCCATAGTTACATATATTGTATTTCTCAAGGGCAAGGATGAATTCATCTTAGTCTTCTAGAATTGGAACATGAATCAGGGTAAAAATATACATACCAAGCCTCAAGTCATAACTCAAAGATGTTGACATCACCAGCATGGACAGTGAAATTGGCTTTCTACAAAGTGAGAAAACAGCAATAATGTACTTCACCATCTATGGCCAGTGATATTAACCATAATTGGTCAATATAGGCCTAATTAGCATGGATGGACCAGTGACAAAGGAACGAAAAGAGCTTAAATTAATGAATAATAAAGTATGTTATCATGATGTAAATAGGTGTTTAAAGTCCAGGCAGCCACATGGCAAAAGCTAGGTTAGTTTCAGATGACCAAGGATATGAGGTGCTACAACACTACAAGTAGGCAATAAGTAAAGGGCTACATTAGGCCCAAATGACCCAAGATAGATATAAAACTAATAATCCTAGAAATATCCAAAAGGAACTCTTGAAATATAAAGGAATGATGAAAAGAGCTCCTTGAAAACCAAAGCTGCAGTCATAATAACTCTATGAAACTGTAATATGTTCCTTGTCAAAATGCTTAAAAGGATATAATAAAGGAACAGAAAGATGCTCGGGAACACGTTAAGACAAAACTCCATATCAAGAGGAAATATGTAAGGGAGGTGAAATATTCCGAGCCAACTTTTTTCGTTTTTTCAAATTACCAATTACAAACCAATGCACCCGTTAAGGTTAGCAGTTAAACCAAAACGTGTTGAAGCAACTCTAACCAGAATGTACACCAGGATCTCGATGTGGGCAAGGTGTGAGCATTGGTCAGAGGATCTAAATCAAATTGCTTATGCAAGAACTCTAACCAAGAATGGCGCCGATGATGGCGAGCATATGGTCAGAGGGTCTTCTACACTAAGTACTGGAAGGGAACTCGACACCAAGTATGTGCTACCCAATCCAGGATGGAGTTGAGGCGACCATATGGCGGAGTATTACAAAGTACAATGCTTGAAAGAAATACTGAAATGCTGAAAGTACTCAACACCCAGAATGTGCTTGCTAACCCAGAGTGGGAAAGTAGCTACCATAGGGCAGAGGTAAATTAAATACAATAGCAAATACTGAGCGAAAGTTGAACATTACAAACTATGATGAGCAAGAATAATCATACTGTCAGTACTACTGCCAATTTACAATATGAAGGATAATATCTTGCTAGAAATGTGAATCAACATATAAATCGAGCTGCAATAATATGTATTAAACTCCCTTCACTAAATAATAAAGATTAGATCTGAAAGTGCACTAAACAGACCAACCTCAAATTCTGATTTATGTCAGTCCAGATTTCCGTGTGCACGAAC
The DNA here is from genome assembly GCA_007258455.2 of Sequoia sempervirens. NCBI lineage: Eukaryota > Viridiplantae > Streptophyta > Pinopsida > Cupressales > Cupressaceae > Sequoia > Sequoia sempervirens. Next base: position 11,951 of record VDFB02375774.1, on the reverse strand, counting down.
AGCAGCCCTTTACTTCACAAATCCACTCACAACTTGCTCAAAACTTAGCCAAATGCCTCCACACGAAATACAATATGAATCTAATGGAATGGCGACCAAGACAGGACACTGAAAACTGACCCAAAGTTCCTCTATATTTAATGCACGAATTTCAATGCATCTCAAGGTGGTACGGCCCAGCAAGAGGGGCGATTTACATTTAAAAATCAGATGCTGCTTTAAAAAATCTATAACTTGGCACAAAGGGGCGCCTTGCCTAGACAGAATGAATGAAACAATACCCAGAACAATCTTTTTGATATTTTTTGATTTACGAATTAAAACACAAATCTGCTGTAGCTAAAATGCAATATCTGGAAACCTCTAATATGCAAAATCATAAACTAATTAGCCACAATGCTGATTACAATGCACAAAATCCAATGAAACTCATAAAACTATACTAAATCACCACTAGTTGCTGTGTTGCAAGCAAGAAGCAATGCCCGAGCTAGGAGGCCTTCATTCCTCGAAGCAATTCCAGAGCCAAACCCGCAGCATAACAATACTGTAGACCAAAGATAATCCCAATGATGACCAAAGGCTCCCTTTTATAATTTTCGGTTGACTCTTCTCGAAACCCTAACCTTCTCTTTTGAGTCAAACCCTAATTCCTCCACAGGTGGCGTCCCACTTTTCCAAGCAACTTTGTCTTTTAATATCATTTTAATCCTTCCTTGAAAATGGTGTCCACTTTAAGCTTATATTAAACTTCATAAAAGATATAATTAATTTTCTTTAATGAAGCGCCACCCTTAAAGAACATCTTTTTAAAAAGACTTAAAGTGAAGAAGCTAGGCTAAGGGGGTCAACGTTAAAATATAACATTAAAACGTGATTTTAATTAAATAGCTCAACTTATCTCTCCAGATGTGCCCCGAAGCCATAAATGAACAAGCCAACTGATCAAACTGAAGTAGGAAGTCAACCATGCCGAACCCAACTGTAAAACTGCCAGAAATAGAATTTACTAAAAATAGTAAATTCCAAAAAGTGCTCAGAATGCCAAGAGAAACATACCATAGCGAAGCTCTCTGAAAACCCAGAAAGAATCCGCTATTGACACAATCAACTCCGAGCCAGAACATCCTTCAAAATAGGAAACCCTAATTTTACCTTTCGACTAGCCTACGGATCTCCGGAATAGGCCAACGGTCACTGAAAAGATCAGGCTTGAGACGGGGACATTACAGGAGGGAAATGAAGATTACAGCAAAATGAAGAATGCTTTACCAAAAGTAGGACACTAATCAATTCCACAATGCTAGGAATTATTGACATCTAGACTCAGAATACCTTTCTTAGAGCTAGACTTGGACTAACTAGTGATGTTAATAACCATGTCCAGTGATGTTTGTATAACATTTAAAAATAAAGATGCTTACCAGCACTTGAGTTTTCCTCTATTCCTTGGAACCCATCAAACCCAACAAGCACTATGACTAGAATTTGCACCCGAAGGAGTGCAATGGTTATGCCGATAGAAAACTATATGTAAGTGAATATGCTAGAGAATATAATTCAATCTGTGCATAGAAGAAAAGAGTGAACAAGTGGGAAAAAAATTAAGGTCAAATTTGCACAAAAATAGGTCACTTGTCAAAATATTCATATATCAAAACATTCCCTTAACATAAACACCATACTAAATAAATATAACATAAACATACAAATTTCACCATTAAATACATACATATATATATATATATATGTATTTAATGGTGAAATTTGTATGTTTATGTTATATGTTATGTTATGTTATGTTATACATATATGCATATATCTATAGATGCATATGTATATATATGTGTGTGTGTGTATGTATGTATTTATACGTGCGTGTGTGTGTGTGTGTTACGGTATTACCAATAAAGTTCATTTTTTAAAATAAGAAAATCATAATTAATGGTGTATTTAGATGGATTAACCATTAGAAACTATATAGTATTTATAATTTTCAAATTTAATACATCCTTAAAAGTCAATAGACAACCTTTCAATAGAAACCGGAGGTTCTAGTAGCTGGAAAGGATCCAAATAAATTGTCAATTGATGGATAATTTCAAAAGAGCATATAAGTTTCTATTGTCAATTGAAAAAGTCTTCACAACATAAAATTTGAAAAGAGCATATGGCAAAGTGAGACATATAATTTGATTTTCTATACCTACTAAAAAACCTATAAATGACCAAGGGTGAAGTAATGGGTACCTAAGTTGAAAAACTTGAAGCAAATCCCTAATATTTTTAAGAATAATGAAACTTTCTATGGTTGGAGATGTTGCCATAGAAAACTAGGAAAGATGACAAAATTGAAGTGGATGACTCGTATTTTTAGGAATAGTGGAACTTCCTATGTTTGGAGATGTTGCTATAGAAAGAGAGGTAAATTGGTTAAAATTGTAGATTATTCTTGACTATTTCAAAGCTAATATCATTTTACAAGATAAAATGTTAATTAATAGCTCTATCAATATGCTTCATCTAATCTTCCTTTTCCATTTGATAAACCTAAGAACCAAACCCAATTTGCACTTGAGCAGTCGCAATTTTTGATTGAAAACATCACTCAAAATTGAATCCCCCTACCTAGTTTTCAGAAATTTCCTCCGCCATTTCATTAGATATGAATACACACCATCTTGCTCATCTATAACATCATTGCTCTACATTGGAATAACATCAAGGTCTTCTACTACTAACCTTCTTTCCCAATTTCTTGTAGATTGCTTCCCATTGAGGAAAATATTTGTCAGATCCACTTGAAATTTTTTGAACAAATGCCTTCTTAGTCCAAGTTGCTATCTTAGTCCCAATTTCCATCTGAGTCCCAATTGGGATATTATCGATAATATTTCAAAAGCCTTGAACAACAAGATGTGTTGTTAGAAAATAATAACAAATAAGTCATCTTATAACTCTCAATCAATTTCCAAAATAAAGTATAATTAAGAAAATTAAAAAATCAAAAGGTATTGAAAAATTGCTTACGTCAAAAATAATTTTATCTTTAACGAACAGCTTAATCTTAATAGAAATTTGAACCCTTCAAAAATTCAAGAAATGAATGGGCATACGGTTTTTGAAACGTTGACATAGCTGGTAAATTGCAAAATCAAGGGAATATTGTTGAAAACTGAAGTAAGTCCCCTTAATTTTTCATAAAATTTTTACACACAAACCAACACTATGCCAATTGATTAGCGTTAGCTTCCAAAATGATAATCAAAATTAAATGCGAAGAGGCGGTGAACCAGCCATGAGAGATTTCCACACTTCCACTTATTCAGTGCGGGGAAAAGATTACAAACCAAAACTAATTCATCTGATGCGGCAGGCATCCACTCAATAGTGGGAATTCGCCACTTTTTAGTAGGTGATAAATGAGAGGTTAATTTGTTTTTCCTCGACACTGGCAGTAAACCATCCAGGGGTTACAAATATGTAAATTTGAACACAATAATATGCAGCAAGTTAAATGACTGGAACAGTACTACTGTTTACAGTCTTACAATGATAAACCATAGTTTGCAAACTTGGACTCGCCGCGAACTCGGCAGCCCAAAAATATGACTCGGACTCGGGACGGACTCGGGAAAAGACTCGGCTAGGACTTGGCAAAAAAACAAACAGTAGTTTTACAAAAAAACAAGAACAAAATTACAAATTAATGCATTTAGAGAACATAAGAGCCTAATTTGATTATCAAACACTCATAATTCAAAGATTACACCTGTCATATCAATTATGATCATCAAACACTCAATAATTGAAATTTAATCATTCATAGTCATCAAATACTCATAGTTTCAATGTATAACAGCATCATAAGATTATAAATGTTTGCATATAATACTGACTTCTTTTAACCCCAATTCAAATTGCAGACATGTATTTCACAAACTTGAGTGTTAAAATAAAAGAAAAATTTAAAAAAACCATGGGTTTTTAACCCTTTTTGACTCCCAGCCACGCAGGAGAGTCCTGGGTCGGGACTCCCGAGTCCAACCTCAGGACTCGGCCGAGTCCTGAGGTCAGACTCACGAGTGCCGACCCAAGACTCTTCTGGACTCGACTCCCAAGTCCGTGGCGAGTCGACTCGGCTGGCCAACGGACTCCCGAGTCCGCGCCGAGTCCGCCAAGTCCAGCCGAGTCTACAAACTATGTGATAAACAACTACAAATTACAAGTGTTATTACAATCTTTTCAAAGCACAATGAAATAGATGATCTCCCACTTTATAATCTCTCAATTATTGAAGATAGAAACCAAAATCAGAAATTGAAATAAGTCTGATATAAAAATTTGCAAACTGAAAATGACTACCAGCAAACTAAAACCACACTAAAATGCTCACAACACCTTCAAAATACCTCTGAATGAATTGATTTGATTTGCAAATGCTTTCTAGGAAGATGGCACCCAATTACATTCACTGAAACTGCATCAAAACTCAGCACATCATCTAGCATGAATTCCAAGGCCCTCATGAAATGGTACGGCCTTCTTGAAGGGCGATTTCCCTTGATAAAATCACGCACTTCAAATTAAATTCTGATTTTCGCCAAAAATGGTCACCATTAGACTAGAAATCAAAAGAGCAAACACCCATAACCAAATAAAAATCACACCAAAAGCTGTAAATGAAATCGACCTTCAGCCATGAAGAAAACAGCAACCCAAAAGTGTGAAAATCTCCAAAATACATCAACCATGAAGTTCAATCTGCTAGTCTGGATAAGAAGCAGCCATATAACCAACTAGGTGTTATCTTTCAAACACGAAATTGGACAAATGCTAGGAGGTAAGCATTCCTCGAAGCCAAATTCATAAAGTCATTTCGACAGCATAACAATAGCATAAAATGATGGATGAGAAATGTTGGAGCAAACACTCTCTTTTATAGAATTGGAGGTGACTCTTCAAATTCCATAACTTCCTCAAAGAAATGGGACACCCAAATTCTTTTTTTGAAATAATTTAAATTTGAAAACATTTTATTCCACCTCAATATGGCATCCAAACTTCAAGGCATAAAATAACATTATAAAAAATCAATTATCGTCTCCATGAGGCATCCACCCTTTATGACCACCTTTTAACACAACCTAAAGTCATCTCATTCGGCCAAGGAGTCAATTTAAAAACATAACATTAATGCCTTGAATTAATTAATTTCTCCAAATATTGCTCTTAAAAGCCACAACCAAAAACACACAACTGCTCCAACAAAAAAGGAAACTCACTGAAGTGTTGTCAACTGAAACACTGCCAAATATAGAACTTACTAAAAATAGTAAATTCTAAAAAATGCCCAAAAAACCTCCAACAAAGGAAACCATGATTTCACCTCAACGAGCCTACAGGCCTCCGGAATAGGTTGATGAGCCATTGAGCTGATCACTGGTGAGAAGGGGACATTACAGTCTGCCCTCCTCGAGATTGCTTGTCCTCAAGCAACCGCAAGTCTGGATGTTGCAAGATATGTTCACGTTCCCATGTTGCATCTTCAATAGGTAAGTTTCTCCATTTTACCAAGTACTCCTTGATTGTTCTTCTCCTCAAAGAGCACTCCCTAGTGTCAAGAATCTCCTCTGGAATCAACACCAACTGTCCTTCATCTAATGGAGGTAGTTTTGTAGTTGCAATCACATTGTGCCCAAGCGCCTTCTTGAGGCGTTACACATGGAAAACGTTGTGCACTTTGCTATCAATTGGAACTCCAACTCATACGCCACTTCGCCAATCCTCTTGATGACTTTGAATGGACCATAAAAACGTGGCTTTAACTTTTCTGCACCACTCTTCTTGAGGGAGGACTGTCTATAGGGTTGGAGTCTCAGGTAAACCATCTCTCCCTCTTAAAGGATCGCTCAACATGCTGTTGATCAACGTATAACTTTTGTTGGTTTTGAGCTTGTTGCAGATTTTCCTTTAATCTTCAAGATGTCTTGGCTCGGCTGTAGCATATCCTTTGTCTGTGGAGCTCTACTATCACCAAACACCAAATCTACAAAGTTAGGAGCATCATATCCATAAAGAGCCATAAAATGAGACATCTTAATTGACATATGATAGGAAGAGTTATAACAATACTTCCCCAAATGAAGCCATTTTACCCAAGCTCTTTGTTGCTCTGAAACATAATTTTTGAGGTAGCCTTCTAACCATTTGTTAACAATCTCGGATTGCCCATCCGTTTGCGGGTGATAACTAGTGCTTAGAGTGAGCACTGTACCACTCAATTTGAAGATCTCCTACCAAAAAGCACTTAGGAACTTGTTGTCCCTATCACTGACAATAGTTTTAGGCAAACCATGCAAATGAAAGACTTCTCTAAAAAATAATTCAGCTACTTGAGCTACTGTAAATGAAGTTGTGATAGCATAAAAATGAGAAAACTTAGTCAATCTATCTACCACAACATAAATGCAATCTCGCCCTTGCACTTTTGGTAACCCTGTGATGAAATCCATTGCAATGCTCTCCCATTTTTGATTCAGAATTGGCAAGGGCTGCAACAAACCAGCTGGAAAAGAGTGTTCTTTTTTATTCATTTGACAAGTTGAACACTCTCTTATGTAGCGCAAGACTTCTTCCTTCATCCCTTTCCAAGTAAATCTTTCTCGGATCTGCTTATAAGTCTTGAAAAACCCTTGATGACCAACAAGGGGAACATCATGAAAAGATTGTAGAATCCTCTTCTTAAGCTTAGATTCAAGTACTAGAAAGATCCTACCTTTATAGATAATCAAACCATCAACCAACTGATACCTTTCATCTTGCAAATGACCTTCTACTACGATGGTTGCAAACTGATTTGGGGCATAATCAGCAGCATTTAACTCCTTCCAATCTGTTGTAAGCTCACAAAGTGACTGCAAATGGGGTCTTTTTGATAGAGCATCTGCCACTATGTTGTTTTTTCCTTTGACATACTCAATGTCAAAGTCGTAAGCTTGGAGCTTACTTACCCACTTTTGTTACCTTTCATTCAAATCCTTTTGGCGCATAAAATGCTTAAGACTGTTGTGATCAGTCTTAACAACAAATTTGCTTCCCACCAAATATTGACGAAACTTGGATAATGCGTGCATAATGGCAAGCATCTCTTTGTCATAAATTGAGTATGTATTTTCTACTCCTCTCAATTTTTTGCTCTCAAAGACAATAGGATGCTTCTCTTGCATGAGAACAGCTCCTACTTCTTCACTGAAAGTGTCACATTGCAGCTCAAAGGGCTTCTTGAAATCTGGAAGGGCCAACACTGGACACAAGCTCATGATGTGCTTGAACTTATCAAAAACTCCTTGTGCTTTCTTTATCCAAAGGAAAGCTCCTTTCTTTGTAAAATCTGTAAGGGGGGCCGTCATTTGAGAGTATCCCTTGAAAAATCTTTTGTAAAATCCACACAAACCCAAAAATCCCTTCAAGTGAGAAACATTCTTGGAGGTGGCCAATCAAGGATGGCTTTAATCTTTTCAGGATCAACTTTGACACCCTTAGCGCTGATAATGTGGCCGAGATACAGCTGCTCCGTCATCCCGAACTCACATTTTGATTCTTTGGCAAACAAACATTTTGCCTCCAATATGCTAACCACTTCTTCTAAGTGCTTGAGGTGCTCTTCCCAAGACTTACTGAAATTGAGAATGTCGTCGAAGAAGATGAGCACGAACATCCTAAACTACTGTCTAAAAATCTTGTTCATACAAGCTTGGAATGTTGCTAGAGCATTTGTCAAACCAAATGGCATGACAAGAAATTCAAAATGTCGAAAATGGCATCTAAATGTTGTTTTCTCAATATCCGCCGCCCTCATCCTGATTTGGTCGTAGCCGGATAGAAGATCAATCTTCGAGAAATACATAGCCCCATGGAGCTCATCAATATGTTCATCTATCCTAGGAATAGGATATTTATTCTTGATTGTATTCCAATTCAATGCGTGGTAGTCAACACATACGCATTGTGCCATCTTTTTTTTTAACTAGCACCACTACTGATGCAAAGGGGGCTTTGCTTGGCCGAATGAACCCCATCTCCAAGAGCTCCTTGATGGCTTTTTCGATCTCATCTTTTTGCTTTTTTGGATAATGGTATGGAGTAGTGATGACCGGCTTTGCACCTTCTTCTAACTCAATCACATGCTCACACCCTCTTTAAGGAGGTCTCCCGGGAGGTAGGTTGCCAAAGACTTTGCTCTTCTTCGAAAGTAAGGCTTGAATATCAAGATGATATTGCTTTTTCTCTTCCACTAGATCAGCTGGTAGGATTAAACATTTTGCTGCCCATTCAACTTGATCGTGACGGATCAGCCTTTCCATTCTCTTCAATGACACTATTCGAGGGCCCCCATTTGACATCCCTCTCAAAACAACATTCCTTCCATTTGACTAAAATTTCAATTCCATAGTTTGCAGATTCAGGGTGATCTCTCCTAGAGATCGCAGTCATTGTATTCCCAACACAACATCAATATCACCAATGCCAACAACAAAGAAATCATCTTTTACCTCATAATTTCACAACTGCATGGAAAGGTTGGAAATCTTCCTTGTGCAAGACATGGTGAATCCATCAGCTACCATCACCTTGAAGCCTTCAAATTCTTCAGTCTTCGAACCTCTCTTTGCTACTAATCCTTCGTCAATGAAATTGTGGGTTGCTCCTGTATCAATTAGAGCAACAATCCTTTGTGAACCAACCACTCCACGAACCTGAAAGGATTCATTTTTTTTAAAACTTGAAAGTTGTGTTAAAGCACTATCATCTCCAACCTCTTTAGGCTTCTCTTCTGGAGCTTCTTCACCATCACTACTTGCTGATTCATATTGTTGATCAGACGAATCAGATTCTGACCCATAATCAAAATAGCCCTCCATTCAATGTGCTTTGCCTTTCCCATAACAACAATGACCCTTTGACCAAGGCTCACGACAAGTATAGCAAACACCATCCTTCCTAAGCTGCTCTCAGAGCTCTTCTCACATCTTTTGTGGTAACTTCTTTGGCTAACTTGAAGAATGTTTCTTATCCTTTTTATGACTAAAGGATTTTGACTAAAATTTTGGCCTTGGGGCAGCCAACTCCATGCTCCTTGCCTTATTGATTGCTTCATCCAAGGTTGGTGGATCAAAGGCTTTGACCCAGCCTTTCAATGGCTCCATTAATCCTTCAGAAAAAAAAAACCACAAGTCTTCTTTCAGTAATGTTGGGCACCATTACTGACAATCTTTGAAAATCAGCCACATAAGTTTTAAGAGATCCGTGTTGCTTCAACTACGTCAACTCTCGGAATCTCACCTCAAGATCCTTGGTATCAAATCTCTCGATCAGCTTGTTGGTGAATTTTTCATAGGTGTGGATGAGGTTATGGCCAAGAGTGACCAAACCGTGGTACCACCATTCATGAGCAGCTCCTTCCAAGTGCAATGTAGCAAATTTAATTGCATCTTCCTCTGGCATTGGTCTAAGAGAAAGATAGTTATCCAATTTTTACACCCATGATCTGGCCATGAACTTATCACTCCTATCAAAATGGGCCAAAGTCACCTTTCCCAAAGCTTGTTGATAGTCAATTCTGGGAACCATAGGAGGTCAATACTCATTTCTTCCACCATTTCTCCTACTCCTTTGATTCATGTATTGATCAAAGGTCCAAGCATCTCTCATATCAGGAGGTAGAGAAACATACTCCATATAAGCTTGTCGTGCATCATCTGCAAAAGGTATTGCGGCCTCCACTTGTGGTTGTTATTCCCTTGGAGTGAAAGTAGGGAAAAGAGGTCTAGAGGAAGATCCTATAGTGGTTGCAATATGATGTCCAACAATCCTATCTCTTCCATTGACCTCCAGACTATTGTTACTATTACTTCCATTAACTCCACTGTTTTCTCCAGTTTGGTTGTTTTTGGGCTGACTGATATTTTGTGATGCTTGTTGATCCATTCTTGATAGCAACTGTGACATCAAGTCTATCATTCTATCAAATTTCTATTCCATTCTAACTTCCTTTTCCTCATAGGCTTGTCTAAGACTCTCCGACATATATTCAACTGTTTTTCCAGCACCTTTAACTATTTTACCAATATCTCTTAGAGCTTCTAAAAATGTCTTTGCCTCAGGAACGGGTGGAAACTGATGCTGAGTTTTGGCCTGACTTCCAGTGAAAGGTCTGACTTCTCTTTCGCTCATTTGACAACTAACACTGCTAGTCACAGGATGGCAGGATCTTGGGCTCTGATACCACTGAAATAAGCCCCCTTAATTTTTCCCAAGATTTTTACACACAAACCAGCACTACGCCAATTGATTAGCGTTAGCTTCCAAAATGATAATCAAAATTAAATGCACTCAATGCCAAGAATGTTCACCAAGATCCTTTAGAAGGCGAGGTGATAGCATATGGCGAAGGAAACTAAACTATAACTGAAAAGTAAATTACAAATGAATGCAAAGAGGCGGTGAACCAGCCATGAGATATTTCCACACTTCCACTTATTCAGTGGGGGGAAAAGATTACAAAGCAAAACTAATTCATCCGCTGCGGCATGCATCCACTCAATAGTGGGAATTCGCCACTTTTCAGTAGGTGATAAATGAGAGGTTAATTTGTTCTTTCTCCACACTTGCGGTAAACCATCTAGGGGTTACAAATATGTAAATTGGAACACAATAATATACAGCAAGTAAAATGACTAGAACAGTACTACTGTTTACAGTCTTACAATGATAAACAACTACAAATTACAAGTGTTATTACAATCTTTTCAAAGCACAATGAAATAGATGATCTCCCACTTTATAATCTCTCAATTATTGAAGATAGAAACCAAAATCAGAAATTGAAATAAGTCTGATATAAAAATCTGCAAACTAAAAATGACTACCAGCAAACTAAAACCACACTAAAATGCTCACAACACCTTCAAAATACCTCTGAATGAACTGATTTGATTTGCAAATGCTTTCTAGGAAGATGGCACCCAATTTCATTCACTGAAACTGCATCAAAACTCAACACATCATCTAGCATGAATTCCAAGGCCCTCATGAGAGGTTAATTTGTTCTTTCTCCACACTTGCGGTAAACCATCTAGGGGTTACAAATATGTAAATTGGAACACAATAATATACAGCAAGTAAAATGACTAGAACAGTACTACTGTTTACAGTCTTACAATGATAAACAACTACAAATTACAAGTGTTATTAGAATCTTTTCAAAGCACAATGAAATAGATGATCTCCCACTTTATAATCTCTCAATTATTGAAGATAGAAACCAAAATCAGAAATTGAAATAAGTCTGATATAAAAATCTGTAAACTGAAAATGACTACCAGCAAACTAAAACCACACTAAAATGCTCACAACACCTTCAAAATACCTCTGAATGAACTGATTTGATTTGCAAATGCTTTCTAGGAAGATGGCACCCAATTTCATTCACTGAAACTGCATCAAAACTCAACACATCATCTAGTATGAATTCCAAGGCCCTCATGAAATGGTACGGCCTTCTTGAAGGGCGATTTCTCTTGATAAAATCACACACTTCAAATTAAATTCTGATTTTCTCCAAAAATGGTCGCCATTAGACTAGAAATCAAAAGAGCAAACACCCATAACCAAATAAAAATCACACCAAAAGCTGTAAATGAAATCGACCTTCAGCCATGAAGAAAACAGCAACCCAAAAGTGTGAAAATCTCCAAAATACATCAACCATGAAGTTCAATCTGCTAGTCTGGATAAGAAGCAGCCATATAACCAACTAGGTGTTTTCTTTCAAACACGAAATTGGACAAATGCTAGGAGGTAAGCATTCCTCGAAGCCAAATTCATGAAGTCATTTCGACAGCATAACAATAGCATAAAATGATGGATGAGAAATGCTGGAGCAAACA